>SJYX01022083.1:4548-15951 GCA_006410675.1 Oreotragus oreotragus | reverse complement strand
TGTCCAGAAGTAAGTGCAGTGCAGAGTTACACGAGCAGAGCCTGGTGTTCAGAGGAGGCCCTGGGGGTAGTGCCATCCTAGAGGAGGGCAGGCTGAGTATGCTCATGGGTGGGAGGGTTAGGAAAACTTTGGGGAGAGGCAGTTGAGGACTCCTTTTCAAATACACTTTCCAAATGGACTTCCTCTTTTACATTCTGTAGGATTCAGTTGGCGGGGGTGGGGGGTCTCTGGAATCTTCGGGGGCCACTACTTGCAAAGGTCTCATGGAAGCATGGTGGGAATATTTTTAGAGTCTCAAAATTAGCTGACATTGGAACTGCCCTGGCAGTCCGGTGGCTACGACTCCCTACTCCTAAGGCAGGGGTCTAGATTCAATCCTTGATCTGGGAGCTAGATCCCATGAGCTGCAACTAAGAGTTCTCATGCCCTAACTAAAGAGCCCACATGGCCCAACAAGGATCAAAGGTCCTGAGTGCCACAGCTGAGACCCAGCACAGCCAAATAAGGTAATTAAAATAAATATATTTTTAAAAATTAGCTGGCATCATCAGTGTTTCTCAGGAAGAGATATCTGACAGAGAGACCAACCCAGCCTACATTTCCTTACTCAATCGGTGTCTGTTTAAAGCCTACTGCAAGCCTGGAGGCTAGTCCTCCTGTCTGCCTTTGCAGAGCTTCCCTAGTTCAACCCAGAAGTCATTCTCTTTTGTTTGTTTGTTTGTTTATTTATGTTTGGCTGTGCTGGGTCTTCATTGCTCTGAGGGCTTTTCTCTAGTTGCACCAAGTGGGGGCGGCTTCTCTTGTTTCTTGTGGCAGAGCACGTGGGCTCAGTAGTTTCGGCTCCTTGACTCTCAGAGCACAAGCTCAGTAGCTGTGGTATACAGGCTTAGTTGCTCCGTGGCATGTGTGACCTTCCCGGACCAGGGATCGAACCCACGTCTTTCACATCGGCAGGTGGATTCTTCACCGCTGAGTTACCACGGAAGCCCAGAAGTCATTCTTATCAAGGACAGCAATCCTTATATCTTGAAGTCCTTTGGGCACCTCATGTTTCAAGAGCTTCTTTGTTTTTTGTAAACATTCACAGCACCTTATCAGGGGACCCCTTCAAAGATTCCCTGCATAGTTTCAGTGTTGTTTTCCTTCCAGACATCTCTTCCTGAAGATGGTATCTACCCAAGTGGCTTTTATGGTGATAAAAGGTCATGACTGACAGATGGGTATCTTCTCTGATAGTAATACCTTAGGACTTAGTACAAGGAAGAATGCGAAAGGAACCAGAGTCTGGGTGGAAGGGGAATGAGCAGATGGACTGAGTTAAACTCCCAGGAGAGGAGCAAGCTATAAATCTCAGGCTTCTAGGGTCTCAGGAGCAAAGAGCCAGTGCAGAGGGCAGGAAAATGCTTCCAGACCCCATCACTGCCCCATCTTCTTCATATGAATACCAGGTCCTAAAGACAGAACCTTCCTCCGACTTCTAGAAGTGTTCATTCTCTGGTCTACCTTCCCCAGATTTAGAGATAAACAGGAAGGCTGAGCCCTGAAGAATGGATGCTTTTGAACTGTGGTGTTGGAGAAGACTTTTGAGAGTCCCTTGGACTGCAAGGAGGTCCAACCAGTCCTTCCTAAAGATCAGTCCTGAGTGTTCATTGGAAGGACTGATGTTGGAGCTGAAACTCCAATACTTTGGCCACCTGATGCGAAGAACTGACTCATTTGAAAAAAATCCCTGATGCTGGGAAAGATTGAAAGTGGGAGGAGAAGGAGACGACAGAGGATGAGATGGTTGGATGGCATCACCAACTCAATGGACATGAGTTTGGGTAAACTCCAGGAGTTGGTGATGGACAGGGAGGCCTGGCATGCTGCAGTCCATGGGGTCACAAAGAGTCGGACATGACTGAGCAACTGAACTGAACTGAACTGATGGCTTTCCCAGTAGTCATGTATGAATGTGAGTATTGGACCATGAGGAAGGCTGAGCACCTGAACTTCTGATGCTTCTGAACTTTGGTGCTGGAGAAGACTCTTGAGAGTCCCCTGGACTGCAAGGAAATCAAACCAGTCAATCCTAAAGGAAATCAACCCTGAATATTCATTGGAAGGACCGATGCTGAAGCTGAAGCTCCAATACTTTGGTCACCTGATGCAAAGAGCTGACTCGTCGGAGAAGACCTTGATGCTGGGAAAGATTGAAGGCACGAGGAGAAGGGGGCAACAGAAGATGAGATGGCTGGATTCATCACTGACTCAATGGACATGAGTTTGAGCAAACTCCAGGAGATGGTGAAGGACAGAGAAGCCTGGCGTGTAACAGTCCTCGGGGTCACAAAGAGTCGGACATGACTTACCGACCAAACAGCAACAGATGTCTCAGTTTACCAGGCACACAGACTCTGGGATACACACGGGCACACAGGAGGTTTACTGGGAAGGCTCTCAGGTTTAATGATGGGCGAGGAGTGAAGGTTGCAGACTCAGGCAGAGGGAGGAGCTGAGCTGTGAGGGGATCATGAAAAAGGCCTCATTCCCCAACAGGGAGCTCTGGAGCTGGGATAATCCCTCAGAGTGTCCAGAATTGAGGTAAGGGGGCCATACCCCAGCACTGACCAGTCAAGGGACGTGACCCGTCCCTGGAGGAAAGAGGTATCTTGAACAAGGAGGGCAATTCCTGGTAGGGACTCAACTCAAGAGTTGAGTCCACCTGCTCCCAGCAGCACCCTCAGAACCCACTACTGAGTGATGTGATTACATTAAAAGTGACTAATCATTACCCTTACTTCTCATTTTGTGTCTCCACTGGGTGATAAATACATTGTGGGAAAGTCTTGCCCTTCCAGCTGTAAGCATCCCTCGATCACCACTCCATGGTTCCTGATGGTGTGCCCAGACAGAATTACCAAGTGGCTCTGCCCTAACCAAACTCAGTCCTTCATGCTACAGAGACATCAGCCATGAAAAACTTGCCTGTGGAAGACTGTCATCCTAGCTCAGGATCCCTCGTCTTCCGATCAGGAAGCCAAGAGTCAAGAATACCTCTCAGAAGCTCAACCTGCTGCTGACCCAGAAACTTTAGTACACATAGTGGGTCCCAGAGCATGACCCTGGATCCAGCCTCAGCATCACCTGGGAATTTGATAGACATGCAAATTCTCACAGTGCAGACTTCTGAATCAGAAAATCCACGGGTGAGGCCAGCTACAAACGTTCTAATATGCCCTCCTGTGACTCAGGCCCACTCTTTGGGAGGTTGGCTTTAGTGATGCAGCCTCCAAGGGCTACATGGCCAGGAAAGACAAGGGCAAGTACGGAAGGGCAGAGTATCAAGGGCAAGGTGTCCATCCAAGGACTCACCCTGGCCTGGGGAACAGGGGAAGGAGCCAGGCAGGCCTGATGCCACCTGAGAGGTGCGACAAAGCTGGACGAGCATCTGTGAGAGCCCCCCTCCTGCTGTGTTCTAAGGGTCCCTGGGCTGGGCTGTGTTTCCTTACTGCAGTGGAAGGGAGGGGCCACTTCCTTGGTGGAGAAAAAAACAAACTTCTGCCCAAGCCACTCCCCTCTGTGGGAAGGAGAAGTGAAACGAGGCTGCAGAGCAGAGGGAGGGGGACCGCCTGGGGTCCTCCAGAGACACAGAGACTTTCTGGTTTAGTCTGCCCGCACTACCCCAGCCATTCTAAGAAAACAGAAGTGGCTCCCTGAGGAAGCTGCTTCCATTTCTGTAACTGCTCAGGAAGCAAGAATTTACTGAAACCTGTACGTGTGCTGAACACGAAAGACAGAGCTTTGTGTGACAGGCTCGTGGTGCCCAGTTAAGAGAGACAGGAGTCAGGCACCTGAATGAGCAGCTGATGGACTGGCTTGTATCAGCGAGAGGAAGATACAGGAAGATGGAGGAAGATGCCCCAGAAGAGGCTGGAAGGAAGGAAAGGCCCTGAGGCCAGGAGGCCAGGAAGGGAGAGAGCTGGAGGCATGAAAGTGAAGGACCAGAAACCAGGAGGCTGGGAGGCCAGGGAGGACCCAGCTCCACTAAATTCAAGAATCCCGAGCTGGGCAAGGGGTCAAGCCTGCCTGGGAGCCCCCCTCCATAGGGTGGCTAGATAAAACACAAGATGTTGGGGTCCATTAGAATTTCAGACAAAGCAAAAAGTAATTTTTAGCACAAGTGTGTCCCAAATATTGCAAAACTTTTTGTTCTAAAACATTATCCATTGCGTATATTTTCTAGTTTGTCACTTTCTCTTCAGTAGCACCTTATGAAGTGGTTCTAGTATCACCATCATTCCCATTTACAGATGAGCACACTGAGTCAGGGGGTTGCCCCTGGCCACACAACTAGCGAGTCTGTTTCCACAGTCCGTGCTCCCAGCTTCTGAGCTACCTTACGGAATTTGGAGTCCATCAGTCCTTGATGCAAAGTCTGGCTCTGCCACCCACCAAGTAAGGACCCAGTAACAGTCACCTCTGGTAGGTCATTGAACCTCTCTGAGCCTCAGTTTCCTCAAGGAGTTCCCGCCTCAGCACTTTTGTGCAAATTAAGTGAGGTAACTGAACAAAAAGGAAGTCCTCAATAAATGGTACTTTGATGATGAAGGGTAGGAAGATGAAGATGATGGCAGTGATGCCAAGCCTTGAAAGGCATTAAGAGAGTCACTCATGCTACAGAGAATGGGCTACCCATTCCAGAGCTGGGCTGGAGCAGATCCTGCCATTTCTTCCGCCTTCTCATGCAGCCTTCTCCCTAGACCTGGCTTTAGTCTGCTCAGTTCCCTAACTTGTCTCCCTGTCCCGACCTGAGCTGCCCCATCCCCTATATGTGAGGCTTCTTTTCCAGAGCTCCCAGGAGCCTGTGAGTCCAGAGTCCCTCGTTCCCGGCGGCAGGGGTTCCCTTCCTGCACTGCTAGCTCATGTAAGCAATACAGGCCTTTCCTCTTGTCTGTCAGCCCCTCGGTTCTCTGTGCAGATGTGCCTACCTCCCAGTTCTTGCTGCCACTGGGGAAAAAATCCAACAGATGGAGTATTTTGCACCCATCGCCAACCGCATATGACAAACGGTTTCCCCTCTCTGTTATGCAACGCAGGCTGCTTCAGACTGCCAGTGCGCATGCTCGGAACTCCTTTAATCTACATATGCACTGAGTAAGATCCAGATAGAAACTATCTGGTGATCGGGTTCAGTTTTAGTCATTTCCTGCCTTCTCAGGACAAGTCAGGTCTAGAGTTTCACTCCTGGCCCACCAACTTCCCACTGAAGCCGCCTCCCTCCTCCAAGGTCGCCTTAGCAATGGGGCATCCCTGACAAAACAACCTCACCCTCTAACACCTGGGTTTGGTGTCTGAGGTGCTGGGGACCTAAGTCGCTTCAGTCGTGTCTGACTCTTTGCGACCCTATGGACTGTAGCCCGCCAGTCTCCTCTGTCCATGGGATACTCCAGACAAGAGTACTGGAGTAGGTTGTCATGCCCTCCTCCAGGGGATCTTCCCAACCCAGGGATCGAACCCACATCTCTTATGTCTCCTGCATCGGCCGGGGTTCTTTACCACTAGCGCCCCCTAGGAAGCAGGACCATGACTGTTTACAAGTTTATTCCTCTTGACTTTTTACCATCAGTGTTTCATGTAGGTATTAATCCCAGTAAATAAACTTTTAAAAANCATGCCCTCCTCCAGGGGATCTTCCCAACCCAGGGATCGAACCCACATCTCTTATGTCTCCTGCATCGGCCGGGGTTCTTTACCACTAGCGCCCCCTAGGAAGCAGGACCATGACTGTTTACAAGTTTATTCCTCTTGACTTTTTACCATCAGTGTTTCATGTAGGTATTAATCCCAGTAAATAAACTTTTAAAAAGTGTCTGGTCAGTTCTCTTATTAGACTGCTCTGTCTCCCGGGACTGAAAGGGCCACCTTCAGCCCTGACCTTCAAGAGCCATAACTGGCTCTCAGTGAGATAGTGTGACTTTCATTCCAGGCTGTGTTCTAAGCAGTGCAGATTACAGCAGAGAAAAAGAGAGACAACTTCCTTCTTTCACGGGGCAAATAATACTTTAGACCCAGATACCAACCATGTGGTCACCCCCAAGTCTCTAAGTCACTTTCTTACCTTGACTTTAGGACATGAGGCCTCGCCTCCCTACCAGGCTCTGGCTCTGCACATTCCTAACTGCCAACTGTGATGGACATCTCCAGATCTTACGTGTTCCCATGCCCCTCACCTGTGTGGTCCCTGTGAGTTTCTAGCCTTTTTCAGACCCTTCCAGCCCTGGTGCTGAGTCCTAACCTGAAGACCCTCAGCCACCCACCCTGTGACACTGACAACACCCAGAGTCTGGCCATCTGGCCCTCAAAAACTGTCCCCAGCTCCATGCCAAGCTGTCCTACAGATTGGCCCTCAGTTCCCTAGGAAACCACAGGCTGAACTGGCTGCCAAGTCAATGGAGGGTTTTGGCCATGTGCTTGGCCACCTGGGCAGAAGGCTTGCTCATTGCTTTCTCACTTGGCACTTTCCCTTCCTGAACTCAGGAGCCCAACCCTATCTGAGTCACCCAGGCCTTGGAAACCTGTTGCTTTGAAGTCATGTACAACTTGGAAACCCAGTCCTGCTGGATCACAGGCACTGTGCATATCTGATGAGTGTTCTGCCTTAATTAAGTCTCTAGGTCTCTGAAATATCGCTTTCTGTTTCTGGTGTTCCCTCTGGATGCCCTAAACCTGTGAGAGCTGGACCCCCGTCTCTAGAAACTAAGTCACCAGGGACGTGGTTGCCTTCCTAGATCAACAACGCCCTGCAGCCATGTCAGTCCTGCCTTCACTCGCCCCTCTGCTCATTCATCTGTTCATCCAGGCAATTAGTGTTTACAGAGCACGCGCTTTGGAGCCAGATAATGCGCAAGTTGCCCAACAAGGAATGGTGAGACATGCTTCCTGGACCAGGGGAGCTCCCAGCCCATTGGAAGGTATCCAAGCAGATCTAATCCATTTCACCAATTTGATCAGTGTCACAGTGGAATGGAGCAAGTTCAAGGAACTAGGGGAACACTAGAAAGGCATCTAATTCATGTCCAGGGGTGCAGGGACTGTCTTCTTCAGCAAGCAATACGGAGTCTAAGCTGCATCCTGAATGGCAGCAAGAGCTGGTGAATGGGTTCAAGTGGGAATGGCAGATGTCACATGAGAAAAGCCTCAGGGAAACTGAAAAGTGACTGGGGCAGTTTGGAGGAAGAGGCAAGGCCCAATCACAGAGGAGCTGATTGGCATCCTGAGGGCAGTGGGGAGCCATTGGGGGGTCTGAGTGGTACCCACTGCACCTGCCCTGCTCTTCACGATCAAGGGCTATACTCTGGGAAGCTTGCTCAGCCACCTGATGGAGAATGAGTGAGGGGGACGGCAGGTCCTGGGCAGGAAGGGGCGACCGTGGCAGGATTCCAAGCATGTGATGATAACAGCTTGCACCAAGGGAGGAGTAAAAGGACTGGGAATGTAAGATCAATGGGACTTAGTGGCTGACTGGGCGTGAAGTGTGAGGGGAAGGGGAGGGGTCTGGAGGCCAGGATGATGGAGGATGGGAACGTGGTGGTGCTATAAACTGTCACCAAGGGACAGAGGATGAATGAGAGACAAGACCCTGGACAGGGAGAGCAGTGCCGACTCTAAGGTGGCCACGGGTGAGGGGCTTGTGCCTGCAGGAGCCATCTCGGCCAAGACAGAGCTCTGAGGGAGAGGCACCCAGCGCAGCTGAAGCCGCGAGTGAGAAGAGCTGCGGGCCGCGAGGGAGCATGAAGACGGGAGAGTGTTTATGATCCCGGGACTTCCCTGGAGGTCCAGTGGTTAAGCCTCCAGGCTTCCACTGCCAGGAACATGTGTTCAATCCTTGGTTGGGGAACCTTAAAGATCCAACATGCTGTATGGCCAAAAGTAAGTGAATTAAGATGAAATGATGAAGAAAAATATTATTGAAAAAGAAACATACATAGTCTCAAAGTGTCTTCCATACATGACATTTCTATTATCATCAGAATGTAACTTTACAATGTAAAAACATTGAAGTTACTAACAAAAGTAACTTTACAATGGAGACACCTGCCAGATACCACCATCACCCAATGATCAAAATGAACATCGCCGCTAACGGGGCAGATAGACAGCGCAGGCCTCCTGATATGAATCACTGGGAAGGAAACAACGTCACTCCTGTGACATTCCTGCCCAAAATTCATAATCTGAGTCTAATCATGAGGGAACATAGGACAAATCCATATTGAAGGACATTCTATAGCATTCTTATTTAGCTAGGAAAGTAATCAAGACTCTGGCGACTCACAGAAATGGTTCCTAGGGGCAGGGTGGCCAGTTCTTGGCGTACAGCTTTCATTGGTCTAGGACATCCAGGAGGAACTCCAGAAACAAAATGAGATATTTCAAAGACCTAAAAATTTAACTGCTGCTGCTAAGTCGCTTCAGTCGTGCCCGACTCTGCATGACTCCATAGACAGCAGCCCACCAGGCTCCCCTCTCCCTGGGATTCTCCAGGCAAGAACACTGGAGTGGGTTGCCATTGCCTTCTCCAAAAATTTAACTAAGACAGGGCAAAATAACTGGCCTGTGCTCTTCAAAAATTTCAAGATCATGAAAGACATGAAAAGGCTGAGGAACTGTTCCAGATTAAAGGGGACTAAGTCACAAATATAATAACTAAAAGATTCAGTGTATGATCCCAGATTAGATCCTGTAGCAGGAAATACAAGATACAATTGATACAATTGCTCTGTGATAATTGGCAAAATTTGAGATAAAGTTTATAGTCAATATAGACATTAGTACTGAATCAGGGGTTTTATAATTCTGATCTGACTTTTGTCACTGTACTGTGTAAGAGAAAGCCCTTTTTGGGAAATACCAATAGAAGTATTTAGAGCTAAAGGAGAATTATGTCTATAGCTTACTCTCTATAGTTCAGGGAAAAAGTAACATAGATAGATAGGTAAACAGATAAGGATAAAGCAAATGTGATAAAATGTTAGCTGTTAACATTTGGGGAACCTGGGTACAGATATTCTGGAATTCTCTGTGGCATTGTTTTCAACTTTTCTGTAAATCCCAAATTGTTTTGAGGTGTGTATTAAAGGATAGGCATTTACTAAGTAGTGTCAAACTGACTTGTGAGTTGTTCCTCCAAAAATTTCAACTCTCATTTCTACCCCTTCCTTTCCTTCGCAATGTAACTAAGACTTCAAATGTTAGTCACTTAGTCATGTCCAACTCTTTTTTGACCCCATGAACTGTAGCCTGCCAGGCTCCTCTGTCCATGGGATTTCCCAGGCAAGAATACTGGAGTGAGTTGTCATTTCCTTCTCCAGGGGATCTTCTCAATGGGATCAAACTAGTGTCTCCTGCATTGGCAGGCAGATTCTTTACCACTGAGTAACTTGGGAAGCCTAAGGCTTCAAACAGCATTCTTTTTTTATTATTTTAAATTGTGATAAAGAAATATATAATGCTAAACTTACCATCTTAACCACTATCCAAGTGCACAGTTTAGAGTGTCAAATATATTTACATTGTTATGCAACAGCTTTTGGTAAGTCTGAAAGTATTTTTTTTTTTAACCTTTAAAAGTAAGAAGCTTTCTTTTATATTGGAGTATAACTGATTGACAATGTTGTGACAGTTTGGGGTGGAGAGCATGAAAGTATTTTTACATGAAGCTTTTTTAGGGGCTTCTCTGGTGATTCAGTGGTTAACAATCTGAGATTCCACTGCAGGGGGCACAGGTTTAATCACTGGTCAGGGAACTATTTATTTTTTGTGCAGTGGCCAAAAAATAAATAAAAATTTTAAAAGGAAAAGAAACAGCCAGATGAAGAGGTGCCCTGGGAGGAGACAAGAAAGAATAGGCACAGAGGAAGCAAGAAAACATGAGACAGTAAGGTGATGAAAGCCCAGGGAGGAGAGTGTCAGGGTGTTGAGCAGGAACTTGTGGTCTGAGGGGTCAGCTCTGCAGACAGGTCACAGAAATGTAAGGGGGAGACAAACAAGACAAACAAACCACAACCCCAAGAGTTTGCTCTAGAAAACATCATACTCCTTCCACAGGTGCTAACGGTGGGGAGGGAAGCCTAGAATATGCTTTTAAGTCACTGACTCATGAAAGAAGAGTTGGCGTCAGAGTATCTGCCAGTTTCATGTGGCTAATGATGGAGTCCCCGGGATGGAACGGGGAATCAGGGCCTGCTAGGTAAGTCCAGCGGGGCTCACCCCCAGGCACCCACCCTCACCCTCCCCAAAAAGAGAACATTGAGTCAACACGGAACTGAAATTGCCCAGCATAAAGAGTAAGAGTTATTTTCATGGGCCTTTGGTGACCCCAGAGACAGAGCACTGGGGTGGGCCTTTCGACTAAAAGAAGATAAAATATGGGAGGAGATTCCAGGTGGGAAGCAAGGAGGCTGTAGCCACAAAGCAAGAGAGACTGGCCAAGAAGAGAGGTGCTGGGAAGAGATTCCACATGGCCAGTGGCCAGCAGGTCATGGGTCCCTGGGAAGGGTGCTCCATGCTTTCTGCTTTCTCATCACCTGTGAGGTAATTCCCTGAAAGTACCTATAAACTTGAATAATGTCTCTTTACCTGGTTGCACTGAGTGAGTGGTATGTCCTTGGTATAAAGACAGAGGGGATACGTTCTAATTTGGGGGATCACGTAAATCAGAGAGAACTGGGGCAGCCCTCAGGAGCAGGACTGAGACAGCCATGGGAAGGGGGACAGGAACAGTAGAGAGAAAAATTACAAGAGTTTAAAAACATATAACAAAGATCCGTCTAGTCAAGGCTCTGGTTTTTCCAGTAGTCATGTGTGGATGTGAGAGTTGGACTATAAAGAAAGCTGAGCACCAAAGAATCGATGCTTTTGAACTGTGGTGTTGGAGAAGACTCTTGAGAGTCCCTTGGACTGCAAGGAAATCCAGCCAGTTCATCCTAAAGGAGATCAGTCCTGAGCGTTAATTGTAAGAACTGATGTTGAAGCTGAAACTCCAATACTCTGGCCACCTGATGTGAAAAAAATGACTCATTTGAAAAGACCTTGATGCTGGGAAAGATTGAAGGCAAGAGGAGAAGGGGAAAACAGAGGATGAGATGTTTGGATGGCATCACCGACTCAATGGACATGAGTTTGAGTAAACTCTGGGAATTGGTGATGGACAGGAGGGCGTGGTGTGCTGCAGTCCATGGGTCACAAAGAGTGAAAATGACTGAGCGACTGAGCTGGCCAACTGGCATGGGCTTCCGTAATGGCTCATGCAGTAAAGCATCTGCCTGCAATGCAGAGACCCGGGTTCAGTCCGTAGGTTGGGAAGATCCCTCGAAGGAGGAAATGGCTACCCACTCCGGTATTCTTGCCTGGAGAATTCCA
>SJYX01022081.1:188387-198846 GCA_006410675.1 Oreotragus oreotragus | reverse complement strand
GAAGAAGGCTGAGCGCCGAAGAATTGATGCTTTTGAACTGTGGTGTTGGAGAAGACTCTTGAGAGTCCCTTGGACTGCAAGGAGATCCAACCAGTCCATTCTGAAGGAGATCAACCCTGGGATTTCTTTGGAAGGAATGATGCTAAAGCTGAAACTCCAGTACTTTGGCCACCTCATGCGAAGAGTTGACTCATTGGAAAAGACTCTGATGCTGGGAGGGATTAGGGGCAGGAAGAGAAGAGGACGACCAAGGATGAGATGGCTGGATGGCATCACAGACTTGATGGACATGAGTCTGAGTGAACTCTGAGAGATGGTGATGAACAGGGAGGCCTGGCGTGTTGCAATTCATGGGGTTGTGGAGAGTCGGACATGACTGAGTGACTGAACTGAACTGAACTGAACTGAATTAAGACTCTCAAAATACTCCAAACTCTCTGTGCTGTTTATGGTTGAGAGATAGTAACCAATCATGTGTGAAGTGGCAGGAGTATGGATAATCCTGTCACACAAGCTAGTTTGCCAGCAGAGAGGTTTGACCTGAGACACCCTTGTCACATCCAGGGCAGGGAATTATCAGCAATATTGGCACAACAAATGAAAAACCCTTCACCAATATACCTAACCAACCCACTATACTAATGATTTCTAACTTCCCCAAAGAATCTGCCTTTAGTGAGTCTAAAACATCTCCTGCCTCTCACCTTTGGGAGGCTGTAAACAATCACATGTGGCCAGACGGACCTGTACAGGCAGGCTAGATAACCTTCAGAGGAGTTCCTAAGTTGAAACACTCTTGTCATGCCCAGGAATTTTTATTGACTTGGAGCTGCACGTTTACTCCTTCTCCAAGAGAACCAGTAGGGAACAGCCCCCCATAAAGTCAGAGGTGTAGGTGAGAGCATGAAATAGTAAAGTAGGTAGACTCTGGTTTTGGGGGTAGATGCTCGGGAACGGGGTTTCCTGAGGCTTGATAATGCCTTTGCATATGCCGAAGCCTCCTTCCTCATGACCTTTGCCATAGGCAGAGTTCCTCACGCTGGCTTCCGGCACCCAATGCTCTTTGGACTGTCATTTGTTTGGGAGCACACTTCTTCACTGGGAAGAAAGTGAAAGCTATGTCTTCTTCCAAAACTATATCAGTGAGCAACTGTATTTCATTTAAGATGGACTTCATTAACAGTTTCGATGGATTTTGTTATAAAAATCAATTATTTCTGAGTATATAATATGGATGTTAATGTATTTTTACCTTCATAAAATATGGTGAGTCATAAAATTAGAAGTATTTAAGCTGAAAAGTATTCTAATCCAACATGTACAACAGTAGCAAAATAAGAAAGTGAAAAGTGAAAGTCACTCAGATGTGTCCGACTCTTTGCAACCCCATGGACTATAGAGTCCAGGGATTTCTGCAGGCAAGAATACCAGAGTGGGTAACCTTTCCCTTCTCCAGGCAATCTTCCCAAGCCAGAGATAGAACCCAGGTCTCATGCATTACAGGCAGATTCTTTACTGGCTGAGCCACAAGGGAAGCCCAAAAATGCTGGAGTAGGTAGCCTATCCCTTCTCCAGTGGATCTTCCCAACCCAGGAATTGAACTGGGGTCTCCTGCATTGCAGGTGTATTCTTTACCAACTGAGCTATCAGAGAAGTCCCCAAGTGAAGCGAAAGTCACTCAGTCATGTCCAACTCTTTGCAACCAGGCCAGAATACTGGAGTAGGTAGCCTTTCCCCTCTCTGGGGGATCTTCCCAACCCAGAGATTGAACCCAGGTCTCCCACATTGCAGGTGGATTCTTTACCAACAGAGCTATCAGGGAAGCAAAATAAGTAGGCAACATTAAAGACATATTCAGTTCAGTTCAGTTGCTCAGTCATGTCCAACTCTTTATGACCCCATGAATCACAGTGCGCCAGGCCTCCCTGTCCATCACCAACTCCCGGAGTTCACTCAAACTCATGACCATCGAGTCAGTGATGCCATCCAGCCATCTCATCCTCTGTTGTCCCCTTCTCCTCCTGCCCCCAATCTCTCCCAGCATCAGTCTTTTCCAATGAGTCAACTCTTCGCATGAGGTGGCCAGAGTATTGGAGTTTCAGCTTCAGCATTAGTCCTTCCAAAGAACACCCAGGACTGATCTCCTTTAGAATGGACTGGTTGGATCTCCTTGAAGTCCAAGGGACTCTCAAGAGTCTTCTCCAATACCACAGTTCAAAAGCATTAATTCTGTTTCCCCATCTATTTCCCATGAAGTGATGGGACCAGATGCCATGATCTTAGTTTTCTGAATGTTGATCTTTAAGCCAACTTGTTCACTCTCCTCTTTCACTTTCATCAACAGGCTTTTTAGTTCCTCTTCACTTTCTGCCATAAGGGTGGTATCTTCTGCATATTTGAGGTTATTGATATTTCTCCCAGAAATCTTGATTCAAGCTTGTGCTTCTTCCAACTCCACGCTTCTCATGATATACTCTGCATATAAGTTAAATAAGTAGGGTGACAATATACAGCCTTGATGTACTCCTTTTTCTATTTGGAACCAGTCTGTTGTTCCATGTCCAGTTCTAACTATTGTTTCCTGACCTGAATATAGGTTTCTCAAGAGGCAGGTCAGGTGGTCTTGTATTCCCATCTCTTTCAGAATTTTCCACAGTTTATTGTGATCCACACAGTCAAAGGCTTTGGCATCGTCAATAAAGAAGAAATAGATGTTTTTCTGGAACTCTCTTGCTTTTTCCATGATCCAGCGGATGTTGGCAATTTGATCTCTGCTTCCTCTGCCTTTTCTAAAACCAGCTTGAACATCTGGAAGTTCACGGTTCACATATTGCTGAAGCCTGGCTTGGAGAATTTTGAGCTTACTTTACTAGCATGTGAGATGAGTGCAATTGTGCAGTAGTGTGAGCATTCTTTGGCATTGCCTTTCTTTGGAATTGGAATGAAAACTGACCTTTTGCAGTCCTGTGGCCACTGCTGAGTTTTCCAAATTTGCTGGCATATTGAGTGCAACACTTTCACAGCATCATCTTTCAGGATTTGAAATAGCACAACTGGAATTCTGCAGGGTCCAGCCTCAGCAGAGTCCAGGGATATCCTCAGGATGGACGACGTCGGCTAATGAAGAAAGATAGAGATAGAGATAATAAAAGAGACACGGGGTGACCAGGCTTCAGTGAGCGAACCCTGTTTTATTTTCCTTGGGGCTTTTATACCCTGAGTTATACATACAGCAAGGTAAAAAATGCAGAGTCAACTCAACATTCCATCAGTAATAACTTTTATTGATATCAGGCTCTTTCTTGTAAGAGTCTTATTTTTTGTGCATCATCTTCTGTCCCAGAGACCTGTTGATATTCCATGACCTCTTTTTGATAAATGTTGGTCAGCCAGAACAATAATCCTCCCTTAAAGTGTTTCTTCTTAAATTATTAGCCTGTGTCACCCTTAAAGTACAGAGTTACATTTTTATGGAGCAAAGACTCAGTGGGTTACAGCAAAGAAATAACTTATTAACTTAACGTCTAATGTTGCTAATGCTAAAGCTACTGCTTGTTTCTACTACATCCTGACTATATGGTCTCCCAGGAACACAATAGATAAGGGATATGAGAACTTGGCAGCAAGCATAGGCTCAACAATGTTGCAAGAGTCTGGATAAACCTGCCAAGTAAGCTAAAATGCTAACAAAGGGTTTGAAACATTCCTTTCATGCCCAGGAGATTTATTAACTAAAGCCCTAAGTTAACTCTTAACAGAGAAAGGTGGTCGGGGGGCAGCCCCCTGTTAATGTCAGAGGAGTTGATGAAAGGCATAAAATAGTAAGACAGACAGATTCTGGTTTGGGTGTAGATGTTTGAGCAAGTCCAGGCGGTCCCTTGAGTCCTGATCTCGCCTTTGCCCATCAAGCCTCTTCCTCATGATCTTTGCCATGGGCGGGATTCTCCACGCTGGCTCCCGGCATCTCCCCCTTTTTTATTTTTTAATACAGCCAGATGTGATTCAGTCGCGAGCTTCTGAGTGCTCTGTCAAAGAGTTCTAACAATACAAGGAAGAATAATTATGAGAAGCAGAATTAGAGCGGTCACAGCAGCATAACTAAGAATAGTAGACAGAATGTTTTTTCCTGAAATAAAGCTAGAGGATGTATGGAAAAGGTCACTTGCTTCTCCTGCGGCAGTAAAATAGAATCAGGTGTGTTCCATGGTCTTTATCGGATTATGAAGTTTCTCAAATCCAAACCAATGCTGGAACCATTCCATAACCCCGAAATGTGATTCCCAATTCCCTCCTAGCCACAATATGTCTCATTTATCCTCAGGGGTGCCACACAAATCTACTGGCAGGTGGCATCACATGTGGGGCTGCACAGTGCAAGCACTCCTGGGATCCTCGCCCTGGACCTCTGCCCCTCCGACATTTAATATGAGCCAGTCTGTGTGAGATCCTGACAGCCCTTCAGGCAGTTTAGAATCTTTCTGAGGATCAATAAATGGTTCTCCTTCACACACAAACAAAACATCATCATCCATCCTGATCAAAGCAATATCATCAATTATTCCACCTTTCCCATTATACACACTGGTGGCTTTTATGCTGAGTTTATTGCTGGCCACAGAAAGCAAACTGCTGAGTTTTCCAAATTTGCTGGCATATTGAGTGCAGCGCTTTCTCAGCATTATCTTCCAGGATTTGAAATAGCTCAACTGGAATTCCATCACTTCCACTAGCTTGTTCATAGTGATGCTTTCTAAGGCCCACTTGACTTCACATTCCAGGATGTCTGGCTCTAGGTGAGTGATCACACCATCATGATTATCTGGGTGATGAAGATCTTTTTGTACAGTTCTTCCATTAATCTTGCCACCTCTTCTTAATATCTTCTGCTTCTGTTAGGTCCATACCATTTCTGTCCTTTATCAAGCCCATCTTTGCATGAAATGTTCCCTTGGTATCTCATTTTCTTGAAGAGATCTCTGGTCTTTCCCATTCTGTTGTTTTCCTCTATTTCTTTGCATTGATCACTGAGGAAGGCTTTCTTATCTCTCCTTACTATTCTTTGGAACTCTGCATTCAGATGCTTATATCTTTCCTTTTCTCCTTTGCTTTTTACTTCTCTTCTTTTCACAGATATTTTTAAGGCCTCCCCAGACAGCCAGTTTGCTTTTTTGCATTTCTTTTTCCATGGGGATGGTCTTGATCCCTGTCTCCTGTACAGTGTCATGAACCTCATTCCACAGTTCATCAGGCACTCTATCTATGAGATCTAGTCCCTCACATTGATTTCTCACTTCCACTGTATAATCATAAGAGATTTGATTTAGGTCATACCTGAATGGTCTAGTGGTTTTCCCTACTTTCTTCAATTTAAGTTCGAATTTGGCAATAAGGAGTTCATGATCTGACCCACAGTTAGCTCCCGGTCTTGTTTTTGCTGACTGTATAGAGCTTCTACATCTTTGGCTGCAAAGAATATAATCAGTTTGATTTCGGTGTTAACCATCTGGTGATGTCCATGTGTAGAGTCTTCTCTTGTGTTGTTGGAAGAGGGTATTTCTATGACCAGTGCGTTTTCTTGGCAAAACTCTATTAGCCTTTGCCCTGCTCCATTCTGTATTCCTAGGCCAAATTTGCCTGTTACTCCAGGTGTTTCTTGATGTCCTACTTTGGCATTCCAGTCCCCTATAATGAAAAGGACATCTTTTTTGGGTGTTAGTTCTAAAAGGTCTTGTAGGTCTTCATAAAACCGTTCAACTTCAGCTTCTTCAGCATTACTGGTTGGGGCATAGACTTGGATAACTGTGATATTGAATGGTTTGCCTTGGAAACGAACAGAGATAATTCTGTCGTTTTTGAGACTGCATCCAAGTACTGCATTTTGGACTCTTTTGTTGACCATGATGGCTACTCCATTTCTTCTGAGGAAATCCTGCCCGCAGTAGTAGATATAATGGTTAAATTCACCCATTCCAGTCCATTTTAGTTTGCTGATTCCTAGAATGTCGACGTTAACTCTTGCCATCTCCTGTTTGACCACTTCCAATTTGCCTTGATTCATGGACCTAACGTTCCACATTCCTATGCAATATTGCTCTTTACAGCATCCAGCCTTGCTTCTATCGCCAGTCACATCCACAACTGGGTATTGTTTTTGCTTTGGCTCCATCCCTTTATTCTTTCTGGAGTTAACAGTAGGTATTACAATGTTTCTACCAAATGTGCTGTCCTTCTAGTCAGAATCACATAACTCACAAAGTCAGCAGAGTGTTCTCCAAAGGAAAAACTAGGTGCTGACAGGAAAAAAAAAAAAAAAGAACCTAGATACTGGGGAGCAATAAATGCCCATTACAAGAATAAAGGAATAAAGGATACAAGCCAAGAAAGTACATTCTTAAGTGCACAAATGCCAAGAAAAACAGACCTTTATTCCTGAAGGGAATTAACTTTTCTGTGACTACATTTGTCTTAGAAAATCATATTAGCATCTAGCTATCATCTGCTTAACTTTTTGCTTCTCTGACATCTCTTATTCTTTCTTTGTGAATCATTACTTGCTTATTAATTTTCCCGTTCTAATTGCTTTGATTCTTAATATTAGTTTTAGACTTATTAAACACTTCAAATAAATATTCATTTATTTGAAAGGGAGTTAGTTGGACTTCCCTGGTGGTTCAGATGATAAAGCGTCTGTCTACAATGCGGGAGACCCGGGTTCGATCCCTGGGTTGGGAAGATCCCCTGGAGAAGGAAATGGCAAGCCACTCCAGGACTATTGCCTTGAAAATCCCATGGACAGAGGAGCCTGGTAGGCTACAGTCCATGGGGTCGCGAAGAGTCAGACACGACTAAGCGGCTTTATTCACTCACTTCACTAGTTATGTTTGGAACAGTGTCTTTTCCAAAATTCTGTGATTATTTCTCTTTGGCATTTGTGGAACATTTTCTTTCTTGCTCCCAAGGAAATAAATTATAACATTAAAGAGAATAAGAAGAATAAGCTCTTTTAAAGTTATTCTAAGAAGATGAAAAAATATACAACTTTTCAAAAAAAAATTTTAAGACTCTACTGAAAATAATCTCTATAGATTACAGTAGATTTAAACTTACAATCAAATGTGTGAGCAGAAATTATTATTGTTGCTGACTAGTGTAATCATAATAATCATAACTAATAATATTTATTGAGTGTTTACAACTTGCCCCTTCCTGTTAACTGTTCCTGTTCAAAATTCGATTTAATCCTCACATTTTATACACATTTATATATACATGTACATATGTGTTATATTTACCTTGATTTAGGTATATTATGAAGTTTAGGTATACTATGAAACACAGAGAAAAATAAAATTAAGTTGATGAGGTCAAGATAAAATATATACCAGCTAAGAGACAGGTAGAAATTTTATTTTTGTTTTATGCATGAGGGAGCTGAAGATCCTTGCAGTTAGATAACTTGTGGCAGATTATATGTAATTCCTATGAAATTTTTCTATAAAAATTAATTATATCAGTAGGGTAAATTTATATTGTATAAAAATGTATTACATTTTGAAATTATTATTATAATAATGTACTAATTAACTACCACTCATATCAATTGTCATAATTCCAGGTATATATTATGTTTTTGCGAACAGTTACTTGCTATCGAACTGAAAACTTGTCAGTGTTCAGTAATAATTCTGCTAGATTCCGATTTTTCTTCTAAGACAGAAGTAGAAGCTAATAAGAAATAGCCAAATTAAAAAGTCAAGGATAATTATGTTCATATTAATGAAGGAAAACCATGTAATTTTCTTTTCATGTCGTAGGACATATTGAACTCTTTAAAATTCATTCAGTGAAGCAGAATTTTATGCCCACTTTCATGTGACTGTGGCTCATAAAACAGAAGCAGCATGGTCTTTAAAGGGCAGATGATCTTGAACAAATCTTATGTGGTAATAGCAAAGGAGCATATAGAGAACACTGAGCAAAATGTATTTTTAAAAATTAATGGAACACAACATGTATTTTTTCTGCCTTAATAAGAGTAGTAATTTATAGTATAGAGACATTAAGCTGTAATATAGATTGCCAAAATAATTACTTGATAAACACTGATAAAAAAAACAACCCATTTCTCTGTCAGCAGAGGTAGAAAATAATGACATATCTCTTGGCTCATTAGCAGCTCTGTTTAGCTGAAAAATATTTGCTGGAGGTTGTAAATAAATACTGTTTCATATTTCCAAACAGATACACCCTAACATTGGTACTTTAGATAACCATAAGTAGTCTTCTAAGAAATGAAAATTAATGAAAGGAAATGGGGCTGACAGAACTGATTTTCGACATTTGATCTGTTACACATTAAATGTGTGACTGTGCAGAAGTCACTTAACCTCTTGGAGCCTCTATTTTTATATTGAAAAATTGCAGTAATGAATATCATAATCATATGTTATGCTTGTTCCTGCTAAGTCGCTTCAGTCGTGTCCGACTCTGTGCGACCCCACAGACAGCAGCCCACCAGCCTCCGCCATCCCTGGGATTCTACAGACAAGAACAGTGGAGTGGGTTGCCATTTCCTTCTCCAATGCATGAAGGTGAAAAGTGAAAGTGAAGTTGCTCATTCGACTCTTTGAGACCCCATGGACTGCAGCCTACCAGGCTCCTCTGTCCATGGGACCCTCCAGGCAAGAGTACTGGAGTGGGTTGCCATTGATTTACACAATTGAAATACTGGTTTCTGAGTAAGCTAAATTAATAGTAGTGATCATTCATCCATCTGTGTAAACTTTCATCCTTTAATTTAACATAAATATGTGTGCATAATTGTCAGATAGAGGGAAACTTGTTTCAGATATAGCTGTTGACCAACTCACAGTCTTTTGACATTTGACAGATCACCAGAGAGATTAAGAAATTACAGATGGAAATTCTCCTTATTCCCACTGGAAGTTGCAGTCAGCAACCACAGAAGAAATTTTGTACCTATTTGTCAAGTTACTGTGCCATTAATGGTATGATTTTTACAGTCTTGATTATGTAAACTTGTATGACCACCTACTGGATCTGCTATTTTAAAAGGAGTATTTCACTTTATTGAATAGAAGTCTAAATGGGAGAACAGAGGAGTATACATCGGGGTAATGGCAGTTAAAATGGAGAGAATTAGTTAGTGGGAGATACGTTTTAGAGATAGAATCTATACAGTTCACCAAAGGATTAGATAATTTCTGATTTGAATGAGTGGCTTCTGATACCATCTCCCGAAATGGAGAAAACAGTGTTGGTTTGGAGAAGGTAGAAGGTAAAAGAAAAGTTTGGATTATGTTACGTTTTGAAGTGTCTGTATGATATGAAATAGTTTGAAGCTGAGAAGATAGGCGAAGGCTGAATATGTGACATGAGGAACTCTCTTTATATAGATGGTCTATCAAGCCAGGGGAGTGGATGAGATCACCTTAAAGGAGAGTTTAGAGAGAGGACAGAGAAAAGGGAGGAAAGATAAAGGGAAGCAGAAAGGGAAAGGAACAGAAACTTGCTGTGAAAAGAATGTGGTGCTCTTTCATCAGGTGAGAATCCTTATTCATATTATCCAGCTTTTTTGATCATTCAGAACCCAGAAATAGGTAAATGAACTAAAGTAATTCATAGATCAATTATAATATCAATTTCAACTCTGTCCTTTAACACAAGTAAGTAAGTGTTAGTTGCTCAGTCGTGCCCGACTCTTTGCAACCCCATGGACTGCAGCCCACCAGGCTCCTCTGTCCATGAGATTTTCCAGGCAAGGATACTGGAGTGGGTTGCCATTTCCTTCTCCAGGGGATCTTCCCAACCCAGGGATTGAACCCGGGTGTCCTGTGCTGCAGGCAGATTCTTTACCGACTGAGCTACAAGGGAACGTTATAACAATTGGACAATTCATTAATAGAAAAAGATATAAATGCATGTTTTATATACGTATGGTGTTACATTTTAAGAGTAGTTTCAAAGTGTTTTGATTTATGTATTAAAGGAGGTGACAGAGGATGAGTTGGTTGGATGGCATCACCAACTCAATGGGCATCAGTTTGAGCAAACTCCAGGAGATAGTGAAGGACAGGAAGCCTGGTGTGCTGCTATCCATGGGGTCACAGAGTCAAAGGCGACTGAACAACTGAATGACAACAAAAGTCACTTGTCA
The DNA here is from genome assembly GCA_006410675.1 of Oreotragus oreotragus. Taxonomy (NCBI): domain Eukaryota; kingdom Metazoa; phylum Chordata; class Mammalia; order Artiodactyla; family Bovidae; genus Oreotragus; species Oreotragus oreotragus. The sequence goes on along the minus strand of SJYX01022081.1, from coordinate 188,669 downwards.
GGAGAGTGAAGTCATTTGGTCTTCAATGTTTCTTTTTTATTTTTTTATTTTATTTAATTAATTTATTTTTTTCTTCATTTTACTTTATTTTACTTTACAGTACTCTATTGGTTTTGGCATACATTGACATGAATCTGCCACGGGTGAACACGAACTTCCAAACATAAACCCCCCTCCCACCTCCCACCCCACATCATCCCTCCAGATCATCCCCATACACCAGCCCCAAGCATCCTGCATCCTGCATTGAACATAGACTGGCAATTCATTTCTTACATCATA
>SJYX01022081.1:145145-180049 GCA_006410675.1 Oreotragus oreotragus | reverse complement strand
AAAAAAAAAAAAAAAGAGCATGATTTATTGTTACCTGACTAGCGACCTAGCAAAAGACAGGTCTGATTAAAGATTTTCGAATTCCAAATATTTTTAAACAGTGTGGAGAAATTTACTTTACTATCTGCCACTGGCTCTAGCAGAAATTTCCAAAGTGCAACATAACCTTGAACAGCAGATTTCAGTTACTGAGAGCTAGATACATGAGAAATCTCAAGTACTCTAAAGGAGAATCAGTAAGAAGCAGATCACAGGGGAACTCCAGCCTTGATGCTGATATTAGTGACAGAACCACCAGATCCAGATAGAAATTGGGAGTATTAGCCAGGTAACCTGAGTCAGAACTAGGAAGACGCCTCCTTGAAGTAATCCTTGAATGTAAAGGGAACCAACTCAGGCAGTTTCCTGGAAAAAATGGATCTGGTGCTAAGTTATTTGTGGCCCCAATTCCAACAAGTTACAGGGGGTAACTTTCTACACAGCACCAAATAATTATTGGAACATCATCTGGGTGTCCTACAATTCAACTCAATTCTTAAGAATCCTAATAGACTATTAGGTTCCTTCTCTCCTCCCATCAGACGCCAGTATCAAGTCCAGGTTGTTCCCTGTACTTCTGACCTATAAATTGGTGGTTCCCAGGATTATCTCCTTCAGTTCAGTTCAGTCACTCAGTCGTGTCCAACTCTTTGCGACCCCATGAATCGCAGCACGCCAGGCCTCCCTGTCCATCACCAACTCTCGGAGTTCACTCAAACTCATGTCCATCGAGTTGGTGATGCCATCCAGCCACCTCATCCTCTATTGTCCCCTTCTTCTCCTGACCCTAATCCCTCCCAGCATCAGAGTCTTTTCCAATGAGTCAACTCTTCGCATGAGGTGGCCGAAGTATTGGAGTTTCAGCCTCAGCATCAGTCCTTCCAATGAACACCCGGGACTGGATTTCCTTTAGAATTGGTTTATTTGCTAGAGAGGTTCACAGAGAAACAATATACTTACTGGATCACTGGTTTATTATAGAAGGATATAACTCAGGAACAGCCAGATGGAAGAAATACATAGGGCAAGAGAGTGGGGAAGGGAGAGAAGCTTCCATGCCCTCTCTATGAGGGTGCCATTCTCCCAGCACGTCCACCTTCTGAGTTTGCCAACCCAGAAGCTCTCCAAACCCCATCCTTTTGAGGCTTTATAAAGGTTTCAGTAATCAGCATAATTGGTTGTCATTGACCTGCTGTTGCTGCTGCTAAATTGCTTCAGTCGTGTCCAACTCTGTGCGACCCCATAGACGGCAGCACACCAGGCTTCTCTGTCCCTGTGATTCTTCAGGCAAGAATACTGGAGTGGATTGCCATTCCTTCTCCTTCTCTATGTCATTGACCATAGGCAATTAATTCAACATCCCAGCCCTCTTCCCTCCTCAGAGATTGAGAATGGGGTTGAATGTTCCAACCTTCTATTCACGTTATTGGCTCCATTGGCAACCAGCCCCCATCATTAGATGAGGTCCTCAAATCACCTGATTAACATACCAAGAGACACCTTCATCACTCTCAACACTTAGGAAATTCCAAGAGTTTTAGGAGCCATGAGTCAGGAACCATGGACGAAGACAAAATATAATGAGAAACATGTTTTGGTCAACTAAATTACCAGATATATATTTTCCTTATAAAACACAATATCATAGATGTCTTTCATGATCAAGATTCGCTCAAAAATGGGGCAGAATATGCCCTATGAATGAGGAGTGCTCTAGATCATATTAGTATATCCATCTTGGGCTGTGATGGAGAAGTAAGAAGCAGGGAAAAAACCAGATGTAGACCATGGAGAGTCTTTCTCAGTGTTGTTTATATAAATTGAATGGCCAGATTTGGATAAAATGGATCACACATTTTCAGATTGTTGCTAAGATTGTTATGTTAAGTTCATGTACCGTATGTTGATTTTTACCACGTTATTAGAAAATCTTTTGAAGGCTGAATATATTCTTCTAGGCTAAAAAGCAGAAGGAGTGTTAGGCCTCTTTATTGTTAGCCTCAAATAAATGATTTTAAATCAGGGTTCAGTGGTACATTAGTCACACAAGGAAGCTGAATCTACCATTTACTTTATCAAATTGTCTCTATACCATTCACTGTGTTTGTACACTGTAACAAGTGTTATAAAATACTGTGTTTGGCTTTTGGCAGGCTTTTTTTTTTTTTTTTTTGGCTGTAGCATCTGTTCAGAGTGTCAGAGTACAAATTTAGAAGCTTATATATAGACTCAGCAGGTCATCTTTTCATGAGCTGATTTGTTAAAAATTTCTCACGTAAAGCTACATTTGTTGGATGATCTTTCAACATAAAATAATATAAAGGTATGTGTCTGATCCTTCTAAAGAATTTGGCATTTAAACAAAGTACAAATCTAGTTATATGAGGATTGTAAAACCAATAATCATATTAACATAAAGTTTTGCATGTTCTGAAAACTTAGTGTACTTTCAGTAAAATTATTGCCTATGCTTTAAAATAACATATTTTCATTGACTGAAAAAGTTTTACTCTTAAATTCTAAATTTTTAAAATTACAAGCTATTAAAAGATTTTATACTCTCTAAGTCCTGATTTTAGTTTATATAATTTATAGCTACTTTTATACATATTACTAATGAAAAAATCTTGATTTATTATATCAAATGTATGAGTCTAATTTTAGAGTAGCTTTCTGCATTTTTACTGAGCTGAAAAGTGATATATTTGACAATTGTTACTTGAATATTTCTGATTAATGAGGCCCTTAGAGCTCAAGCTGTTTATGTAATTTCATTTGAAATATATTATAAGTAATAGACCATAGATTATTATATGAACTACTCCTAGTGATTTTCAAATTCTTCTTTTGAAATAGAAAGCTTTTCAAAGGAAAATAAAGGTTAAAATGTTGAGTTGAAAAGATTTCTTACTCCATTTCTCTAATTTTCATCCAAAGAGACACTATTACTCACTTTGCTATTACTTTCTTCCCCACCTTTTTCTCCTGTCAAGTCTTTCTTTTTTCCCCTGGTATTCTAGCCCTTAGGTCTCAATCAAGACTACATGCACTGCTCTTCATTCCCAGTAGTGAGTAGAAACTATGTAGACACGACCGAGCAACTTCACTTTCACTTTTCACTTTCATGCATTGGAGAAGGAAATGGTAGCCCACTCCAGTATTCTTGCCTGGAGAATCCCGGGGACAGTGGAGCCTGGTGGGCTGCCATCTATGGGGTCACACAGAGTCATACGTGACTGAGGAGACTTAACAGCAGCAGCAGAGAGTGTATGGAAACAGGCTCTTTTCCTGTAGCCAAATCAAGCCTTTCTTCCTCTGACTCAGCAGAAGCCCTGGTGCAGCAGACAGGGCAAGAGAAAAGGAAAATGTTCCAAACACCATTTAAGAATTAGAAAGTGGAACTGGAAGATTAGTTTTAAGGGTCTTATCTTTGTTTTGGGGAGTAGAGAGGCTGTTAGTACACTTTAAAGCTCTATGAATAAATCAAGCTTATATATTATTATCAGCCATTTACTTCCTGGCTTCACAAAGAGTACAGATAGATGATGCACACACACACACACACACACACACATACACACAGGCTATTAGGTTAGTGCAAAAGTAATTGCAGTTTTGCATTGTTGAACTTTGCTGTTTGACATTGGAATACATTCTTAAATGTGATTATGTTATACATTATTTTAATGGGCATTTATTGCTTTATGTTTTTTTGCTAATGACATTACTTTCTGTGTATTTTATATATATACAAATTGGGCTACAAAGTTTTGCCTCATCCTCTGTATTCACCTGACTTCTTGCCAACTGACTACCACTTCTTCAAGGATTTCAGCAACTTTGCATGGAAAACTGGAGAAGGGAATGGCAACCTACTCCAGTATTCTTGGCTGGAGAATACCAGGGACAGAGGAGCCTGGTGTCAGGTGACACCAGGAGCCAGGGGACAGAGGGCCGACGTCTATGGGGTTGCACAGAGTCTGACATGACTGAAGCGACTTAGCAGCAGCAGAAGCAGCATGGAAAAATACTTCCACAACCAGCAAGGGGCAGAAAATGCTTTCCAAGAGTTCACCGAATCCAGAAGCACAGATTTTTATGCTACAAGAGTAAACTAACTTATTTCTTGTTGGCAAAAACGTGTTGATTATAATGGTTCCTATTTCAACTAATAAAGATGTGTTTGAGCCTAGTTATAATGATTTAAAATTCAAAGTCTGAAGCTGCAATTACATTTCTCCCAAGCTGAAGTGAAGTGAAGTGAAAGTAGCTCAGTTGTGTCCCACTCTGCTACTCCATGGATAGTCTCTAGGCCAGAATACTGGAGTGGAGAGCCATTCCCTTCTCCAGGGGATCTTCCCAACCCAGGAATTAAACTGAGGTTTCCCACATTGCAGGCAGATGCTTTACCAGCTGAGCCGCCAGGAAAGCCCTTGCCCCAACCTAAATATGTATAATACACACACACATACACACGCACACATATATATACATGATATATATTTTCTTGTGCCCAAAAATCACTGCTGATGGTGACTGCTGCCATGAAATTAAAAGGTGCTTGCTACTTAGAAAAAAAGTTATGGCAAGCCTAGACAGCATATGAAAAAGCAGAGACATTGCTTTGCCTATAAAGGTCCGTATAGTCAAAGCTATGGTTTTTCCCATAGTCATGTATGGATGTGAAAGTTGGATTATAAAGAAGGCTGAGTGCCCGAGAACTGATGCTTGTTAGATGAGACTCTTGAAAGTCCCTTGGACTGCAAGAGAATCAAACCAGTCAATCCTAAAGTAAATCAGTCCTGAATACTCATTGGAAGACCTGATGCTGAAGCTCCAATACTTTGGCCACCTGATGTGAAGAGCCTATTTATTAGAAAAGACCTTAATGCTGGGAAATATTGAAGGCAGAGAAGGAGATGACAGAGGACAATATAGTTGGATGGCATCACCGATGCAACGGACATGAGTTTGAGCAAGCTCTGGGAAATGATGAAGCACAGGGAAACCTGGAGTGCTGCAGTCCATGAGGTCGCAAAGAGCCAGACATGGCTGAGGGACTGAACAACAACAAATATGTATACCTGATGTGAAGAGCCTATTCATTAGAAAAGACCTTAATGCTGGGAAATATTGAAGGCAGAGAAGGAGATGACAGAGGACAATATAGTTGGATGGCATCACCGATGCAACGGACATGAGTTTGAGCAAGCTCTGGGAAATGATGAAGCACAGGGAAACCTGGAGTGCTGCAGTCCATGAGGTCGCAAAGAGCCAGACATGGCTGAGGGACTGAACAACAACAAATATGTATATATATATGGATATGTATGTATCTATCTATCTATATATGTATTTTTAAAGTAAGGAAATAACATTATTTAAGGGAAAAACTTCAAGATGTATACCAACTTTTAAACTTTTTCTCTTAAACTGCTGAGAACAAGATATTAGGTGAAGAACTTTTTTTCAGATAATTAAAATCAATTTTGGAGAAGGAAATGGCAACTCTCTCCAATATTCTTGCCTGCAGAATCCCATGGACAGAGATGACTGGTGGGCTATGGTCCATAGGATCACAAAGAGTCAAACACAACTGAAGTGACTTCGCACACACAGAGGCAAAGTCAATTTAGTCACAGTCCTACTTAGTGAAAACTTCAGAAAAGTTAATTGGAGGTATATAGGTTTTGTAAACGGCTTTCTAGCATACATTTCCATACCCTTGCCCCATTCAGAGAATACCTTGTTTTTCTAATAGGAATCCAGCCATAATCATATTGTCTATTGATCCTGTAAATACCTCAAAAGAAATTTTATTGCTTTGAATCTTTTCCATTTTTCACTCATATTTTTCAGGATGTCAAACTTGGGACAATTTGACTCTGACTTTTACCAATCTAATTACACCATTGATAATCAGGAGCAAACTTGTAATGATTCTAATGCCTGTGGAAATCTTTATGGATCTAGAAAGTAAGTACTTGACATGGAGAAAATATGTTCTCATTTTAAAAAGTCATAATATTTTGACATGGGTTTTCAGGTAGGGTGGTTTCCTTGGGGGACGATAAACCTCTCCCCATTATTTCTCAGTAAAATGTCCAAGAAGAAATGTCAGGAAAGGGCAGGGAAATGAATTCAGTTCTTCATGAATGCCTTTGATTGCTTCAGGCCCATTTATAGGTGAAGGGCTTGTCTCCTCTTTTCAAAATATCACTTAGCAGGGAGTGTGAATACAGGCCCTGGACAAACAAAACATTTTCTTTTTACCTAATATTTTCCAGGATACCCCTCAAGAAATACCTTTTATTCAATTTAATAAATATTTATTTAGTGCCTGCTTGTGTGTCAGGAATTAAGGAAGGTGCTACAAACCCAAAGATAAAGAAAAAATCCATAATCTTTTCCTACACAATATTTAAAAATTTATGTTGAAGGGGACAATTAAATATGCTATTATAATGCAATGTAGCAATTCCTAAATGAAATCTGCTGCTGCTAAGTAGCTTCAGTCGTGTCCAACTCTGTGCAACCCCATAGACGGCAGCCCACCAGGCTCCCCCGTCCCTGGGATTCTCCAGGCAAGAACACTGGAGAGGGCTGCCATCTCCTTCTCCAATGCATGAAAGTGAAAACTGAAAGTGAAGTCACTCAGTCATGTCTGACTCTAGCGACCCCATGGACTGCAACCTACCAGGCTCCTCTGTCCATGGGATTTTCCAGGCAATCTAGATATACATAATTCAGGATGTGTTAGCTATTTAAGTTGGTAGTTCAATGTGAGTTGAAAATAAATTTAAAGATGATTAAGAATTTAGTATTTATCCTTTACTAATGCCCCAAATAGGGCAGGTAGGATTAGAAGAATTTGGTTTAAGTTCTGGCTCTAACATAAATTTTTGGTCGCTTTAAGAAAGACAACTTCCCTGACTGTCTTAACCTGAGAAATAAGGATATTAATAATGAGTTAATAATAAGTTAATTCTCTACATCATGAGAATTATCTGAAAAGCAATCTTGATAATGTATAGGAAAGTATATGTGAAGGTAAAAACATTAATGAAATGTTATTTTTTCATATAACTATAGTTTGTAGAGGCAATGGACACTTTGTTGCCAAGTCACTTAAACATTGTATTTGGTTATACAACTGGTTCTTTAAATATTCTTCTGTGGGTCTAGATTAGTGAAAGGTAAGAAGGAATACAGAGAAATTAAAGAACTTTTCCAAGGTCATATAGCCAGTAAAAAACAAGGTTAGCCTAATAGCCCTAGGGTATTGGGTTAGACTCAGAACTAAGGTAGTCATATAATTTATTTTATAATCAATACATTTTGAGAGTAAAATGTGCGTTATTGGTAACAATGTTGATACAATAAGAATAAACTGGATCATCTTAGGAAAACTGGGATGTGTGTTTCTTATGCCATTCCAACAAGTTTAGGGCAAAAAACTTCATAGCAAACATTTCAAATGTATTAATTCTTGAAGTTTATTTTTCACACACAGATAAGTACCTTGAAAACTTCAGAATAAAGAGAAAAAAGAAAACAGAATAAATACAACTGGCAGTGATGACTCTTCTGTTCCAGCTACACCCTGGACAATCTTGACATTGTTTTCATGGGTTGATGACTCCTACAGACACAGGCAGATGCGTGCTGCTTTCACAAGCTGTGTCCTAAGGGCTGATGCTGAACTGCTGCTGTAAAGCAATAGGGAAAACCATTGGTCCATAACATTTTCTTAAAATGGTTAAAGTTAAATATTTGGAATTTTATCTCATTATGCCCATAGTCTGTGTTGTTCAGCGTTAGTCAAGCTGCCATAAGAATTTCTTAGGATGAAAAACATCCATACATCTCTCTATGAAAGTGAAAGTGTTAGTCGCTCTGTCATGTCCCACTCTTTGTGACCCTATGGACTTTAGCCCGTCAGGCTCTTTCCATGGGATTTTTCAGGCAAGAATACTGGAGAGGGTTGCCATGCCCTCCTCCAGGGGATCTTCCTGACCTAGGGATTAAACCCAGGTCTCCTGCATTGCAGGCAGATCCTTTACTGCCTGAGCCATCATATCTGAATATTACCGAGCAAATTAAATATATTTAAAATATTTATAAGAAAAATAAGGGAGAAGGAATAGGCTGTCTAGAATTGGCTCACTGCAGAATTCAACAACGGGAAAAGAACTTTATTTCTTTTATGATTTACAATTTGCAGTCAGGAAAAAACAGAAAAGTATGTGATGGCACGGAAGTAGTTTGAGCATGAAGGTTTTACAAAAGGGTAGCTCAAAATATATAATCCACATGAGAGCGATCTAACAGGATTTTTCAGCTCTGTGCTCCTGTTTTATTGAAAGAATCCAGTCACCTGCTGTTTCTTTTCTCTCTTCTCCAGATGGAATAAGCACCTGGGTAGGGTCTGCAATCTACGTTTTCAGACTAAACAAAGCTAAAAAGTCTGATAAAATAGAGACAAAGCTCTGTCCTTAATCAGGGACTCAAACTAGAATCTTCTCTTCTACCCTACCCCACCCTGTTTTTTTTTTTTTCTTCCCATTTCATTGCCCATATCAACAGAAGCTGAGGTGACAAGAAGATGAAAATTAATATAAACGAGTGAGGACAAGTTATGATTACATTATCAAGTTGATGGCTTAGCCTACTTCAGATGCTTAGCATTTAAATCCAAGTTCTGATTTGAATTGTGGCAACCCTAAATTCCAACCCATGCTTCAAGTCTCAGGAATTAGAAAAGGGTATATTAACGGTGGTACTTTTATGAGGTAAATAAAACATGGAGTCAGGTCAGTGATTTAGTGGTTTGCATCAGATGACTTGACATTTGACCTTTTATTCATACAGTGAATAGTTCAATTAAAATATATCCCAAATCAGAACAAGATGCTGACCATACTGGCAAAAGACATAGGAATTCAGTAGTAAGTTATAATGAATATATCTATTTTTCTCATTCTTTCCCCTGCCCCATCCTCTCCTCCCCAATATGAAATCACATCCAAAAAAAAAAACTTATTCTGCTCAATGAATGGCATTGTGATCTGAAGCTGGTTGAATGTGTTTATTATGAATATATTTGTATAAAGTTTTCTTAGTTTAGTGTGGAGTTTTCTCATTAAAAAGCTTAACTGTCCAGTCATTCAGATAGGCATTATTTTCAATGCTTGTAGCCAATTATCTAGGCTGTATTTTCTCACTGTAGTTTTCCAGTTTTTGAAATATCTTCCAATTATTTAGAGTAATAAATTGTGGTTTCTGCAGAAAGGTGACAACAACTAGAAAACTCCCTTTAAAAGTTTCAGGAGGTCTTCAGCAAATACATACTGAATCAGCTTTTCTGAATCCCTAGAGATCTCTGTCAATGCCACATAGCTATGTCTACCTGCTGACTGAGCCAGGATCTGGGCATGTTAAACAAGCCAGATCCCCTGGCCACCATATCCTAAAACACACTGCCATCAAACTCACCCTGTATAATCAAGGATAGTGAAGTTGCTCAGTCGTGTCTGACTCTTTGCAACCCCATGTTTAGCCTACCAGGCTCCTCCATCCATGGGATTCTCCAGGCAAGAGTACTGGAGTGGGTTGCCATTTCCTGCTCCAGGAGATCTTCCCAACCCAGGGATTGAACCAGGGTCTCCCGCATTGCAGGCAGATGCTTTACCATCTGAGCCACCAGGGAAACCTTAGAATGTCTGTTTACTGGCTTAACTGGAGACTTATGTAGATAAAATGGGATGCTGGGAGTCAGTGCACCACCCGCATTCCCCTGGGATCAGACTGACAAAGGAAAGTAGCATCAATCGACCATCATGATTGAAGTCCATATAGTTTTGGACTTCCATCTAATAAAATATGTAGCTAGTAATCATCTGATTGGACACAGAAACCTGACTACAAGAAACATAATTCTGCAACCACAGAAATTATAATGGAGTCACCTAACAGTGATCTTCTATCTTCCATGTTTACCTTGGGAGGTGAATGTTAAGTCCTATTGCTACAGAAACAGGTAAAAACATTTCCCAATGGAGGCCATGCCATATCTCAACACAATATCATCTAAGTAAAGACAAGTCTCTTCAGGCTGGTTGGAATTGTATAACCCCAGCTATAGGTGGTGAAAAGGAGAATACTGAAGAATTAGTGAGCGCTCAGAGGGTTTGTATATGGACCAGGTATGGCCATTGCTTCATGGGTTGTGGATAGAAATCCTGGCATGTGTATAGTGGAGATTCTCCTGGTAGGCAAGCACAGATTGGGTGGTATGTTGTGAAAGTCAGTGTGGGTATTCCAGGGGAACAGAAGTGGGAAAAAGCTAGAGATGATCAGCACAGAAGGAATACAAGCTCTTGGACTCTGACTAATGTTGTTTTCTATGAGGAAGTGGCAGACTGGAAAACTACTTACAAATATAGAATATGCTGTTCCAGGGAGTGAGGGAGGTGTCTAGAATGCTTCAGAGTCAGTCTCATGAAGAGGACATACGAACACTTAGCTAATGTTTATTGATTGCTTCTTATATGCCTAGCACTAATCTAAGTGCTTTATTTATTTCCAATAATTTAATTCATAATAACTTATTAGTTCTATTATTGTCTTCATTTTACAGTTGAAGAAACAGAGGCATAGGAGGTGAAACAGTTTACCTAAGAGTATAAAATTGGGATTTGAACACAGGCATTTGGACTCCAGCAGTCCTGTCTGCTAACCAGACTACTTGGTTCAGAGTATATCCTACCATGGGACTATCATTACAGGCAGAAATATAATACATAGAGTCAGAAAGTAAAAGAAGGGAAATGTGATCAAAATGTTGCCAACTCTTCTAAAGGAACTTTTTGCAGTCACTTCACAGTTGTTTGAAATGATTTTTAGAAGAGACGCCGGCTAACAAAGGTAATGTTTAAATCCCACCTGCCAGAGTCTAGTGTTTATTTTGGTTTAATTCAGTAATTTGGAATAATATGTTGGGTTTTAAATCATTAAAATTTTAGTATTTACCTTCCCAAAGGGCTAACTAAGATGCTCTGTAATCAAGGACCGTTCTTTATGTTTCTTTCCTTTCCTTTAGTTAAAGACAATTTGAAATGACCAAATAACATTGTAGACTAGCCCCCCATTTCTTCCTTCCATTCTCTAGCTTTAAGAATTTATTTACTAAGATTATTTTTCTCACATAAATGGTAAAAAAAAAAAAAGCACAATCAAGGAAATGTTGAAACATTCTGTTTTGACAAAACTAAATCGCATATTTCAAAAGAGGAACAGTGAAGCCAGCTATGAGAGACTTTTAGTCAGGGACTTAAAGATAATTTGATTGGAAATAACTGTCTGGAAAGGGCCAGAGCTTTTCTATGTCTGGGGGTCTATTTCTGTTTTGTAAATAAGTTCATTTGTTAGATTCCACATATAAGCAATATTATGTGATATTTGTCTTTGCCTGGTTTGCTTGACTTAGTATGACTATGATTTTTTAAATTGCTCTTTGCCCAGATTTATAGGGAATGTCCTATTTGGTGATAGTTTCTGAAAATCAGTGGAAAAGCAGCATCATGTAGGGAGAAGGGCACTGCTCAGACAGACAGCTTCAGTTCACTGTCCAACACTTGAATTTTCTGTGTGTTGCCAGACAAGTCATTCAGTCTCCATGAATCTGTATTTCTTTTTATGTAAGATGAGATTAAAACTACAGTTTTTACTTTGCAGAGTATTAATTAGGTGAGAAAATGTGAAGTGTCCAACACATTGCAAATAATCAGTGCATGTTAGTCAGTATGGATCATTCTTCTGTAGCATTTTCTCACAACTAGTTGCTTTCCATTTTTTTTTTGTTTGTTTGTTTTGTTTGTTTAGGTTAAACTTCAAGCAAGTTAACTTTTTCACGGATGAATAGTCATAAAAACCAGGAGAAATTATAAAAGGAAAATTGTAGTTTCCTTCCTCGCTTGATCATGATATCCCTTTCTTAGATGTATTGGTATCAATATTTTCCTTTTTCTAGACAACAAGCCAGTGAGCAGCCTCAGCCTGCCTTTGTCCCAGCAGAGACGCTTGTGTCCTCAGGCTACTCAGGACAGTTTTTTCAGCCAGCATCCAACCAGGATTATTATTCACCATCTTCTTACATTGACAGCTTTGATGAAGAGCCTCCTTTACTAGAAGATAAGTTAAGGATGTGCTTTTAATGTGTGTACAGCTTGAAGAATAACAGCAAGAGTCAGCACTTAATACACACTATCAGCATGCTGCATATAGTGTTTCATATGATTGTTCCACATATGAACGAGAGTCTGCCAGACAGATACATTTAAACCAATGGGAGTTTGTCTCCTGTTTGCGTGGAGAAAATCTGAAGTAGATATGTGCTAACACTATGTTGGTCATGCAGTTTTTAAATGTTTCTTCACTGTTTCTTACATGTAGACTCCCTGGCCATCTCTAGACAACAGTGAACATCTTTGGGCAAAGTAATTATATCAAAGTAATCACTCTTCCCACCTAGTTAATGAAGCTACTTTATAGCAGCATATTTTACTATTTTCTGCTATCCTTGCCTGGGGGCAACAGGGGTAGTTTCTCAGTATACTTTTTTTGTTATCATGGAGAAGCAACTTTTCTTTTTCCCCCTTCCTGGCTTATGTGAGCCCCCTCATCTCATCTAGGTAGGACTAAGTAAGGAGGAATATGACTCCAGTAAGTAGCACTGCTGGTGGCAAGGAAACCTGGGGACCCTTGCAGATGAACGTTTCCTCCAAAGATTTCAGGGATCTCCCATCCTTTGACTTTTTTTTTTTATAAAATCTTAAGATTCAGCCAATTTATGTCTGCTACTTTTGTTCCTATGGTATGTCAACATGATGCTGCTGCTGCTACTGCTGCTAAATCACTTCAGTCATGTCCGACTCTGTGTGACCTCATAGATGGCAGCCCACCAGGCTCCCCCATCCCTGGGATTCTCCAGGCAAGAACACTGGAGTGGGTTGCCATTTCCTTCTCTAATGCATGAAAGAGAAAAGTGAAAGTGAAGTCGCTCAGTCTGTCCGACTGTTAGCGACCCCATGGACTGCAGCCCACCAGGCTACTCCGTCCATTGGATTTTCCAGGCAAGAGTACTGGGGTGGGGTGCCATTGCCTTCCCTGAACATGATGCTAGAAAACTAAAATTCAAGGAGATTTAAATTTGGGAGCCAAGGAGAAATATTCACAGGCTAACTGCTCTCTTTTCTATGTAGTCCAATGAAAACAGGTTAACATTCCCAGTATTTTACATCAAAAGATCATTGTTTGGACACAGCCAGCCACCTGATATTAAAACATTCTTCTCAGTTTGCCTTCAAAATTAAGAAGAGGGTAAAGATGTAAACTATTCAGAAAAGTACAGAGAATTATATAATCAATTTTAGAGGCCAGTTAAATTTTTGCATCTTTTGTGCTTAACCATGCATTCTAAGTTGCCTCTATATCTCATACCTAACAGCTGAAAGTTATTTTCATTAGGCATTAGCCATGACCCTGCCAACATCTCTACTTTTAAGTATTTTATTTTAAAATAAAAAAACTTATCAATTGTCTAATTATAAAAGTAATCCATATTCAAAAATAGAAATTTGGAAAATATAAAAACATGAATAAAAATATAAAGTCACTGAAAATTTTGTTTCTGAGACATGACTATCATTAATGATTTGATAATATTTATTCCAGCCTTTACCCTATTTTCTATGAATATATATATATACACACTTAAAAATGAAATGCCTCTCTTTGAATATATATATTTGTAAATACTTAAAAATTGGATCATACTATGGATATGAAGTTTTGTTTTGTTTTGTTTTTTAAGTTACCTTATAAGCATTTTTATCTTTGCATTCTTTAAAGTCATAAAATATTGTTTGAAAACATGATCTATTATATACAAGTACATGCATGGTCAGTCACTAAGTCATGTCCAACTCATTGTGACCCGATAGACTATAGCCTGCCACACTCCTATGTCCATGGGATTGCCCAGGCGAGAATAGTAAAATGGGTTGTCATTTACTTCCCCAGGGGATACTCCTGACTGAGGAATCAAACCTATATCTCTTGCACTGGCAGGCAGATTCCTTACCACTGAGCCACCTGGGAAGCCCATTATATACAAATATCATAATTTAAATCGGGCTCAGCAGTAAGAAATCCATCTACAATGCAGGAGACACAGGTTCGATCCCTGAGTCAGGAAGATCTTCTGGAGAAGGAAATGGTAGCCTGCTCCAGTTTTCTTGCCTGGAAAATCCCATGGACAGAGGAGGCTAGTCTGTGGGGTCGCAAGAGTTGTACACAACCTGGTGACTTAACCACCACCATGATTTAAATCTTGAACATTGTTCCTTTATAATAGATAATGCTTTGGTGAACATCACATCAGATAACTTTGACCTGTACAGAATCTCTCCTCAGGATTGATCTATAATGTTGGGATTGCTGGGTCAAAGGCTTTACACTGTCAGACTCATCTGGAAAAATGATGAGCCAATACACCTACACAGTAGAATTGTAAATGTCTTTGTTAATTTGATAGACAAAAAAGGCAAAAAAATAATACTTTTTATTTCTTGGTTACTAGAGAAGTTAGACTTTCTTTTCATGTTCGTTGACTTTTACGTCTTTCTGTTTTTAAAATCTTAAGACTTTTCCTTTCTTTTTTTATTTCTAGAGATATTTATATGGTAAAGATATTTATTATTGTCTGGAATATGTATTTCATGCTTTTTTTCATAGATTATGTTTGCCATCTAATTTGTTTATGGGCTATTAGAGCATATAGACATTTTAATATTTATGTTTTCAACCCCACAATATTTTTCTTTGTAACTTTTTTCCAATTGTTCTTTGTTTAGACTATATTTCTCCAGCTCTAAAGCCAGAAAGATATATCCTCTTATAGATTCTTAAAATTTTAAATTATCTTTTTGTTCTGGACTTAAATTTTTGATTCATTGAAAATTGTTTTAAGTTAGTATGTGAAGTAGAATTTAACTTTTTTATGGTTAATCAATTTTTCCCATAATATTTATTGAATATAATATTTTCTACTTGCCGCAAATACTTCCACTCTGATATTCTAAACTATAATACATTCTCCTGTGATGTCTTCTCAAATTTCAAATAGGAAATATATTAGATTTCCCTCCTCCTTTTTACAGCTCAGAGAAATTCCTAGAATTTTTTCTCTTTGTGATTATACTCACCAAATATATATATTAGAAATAACAGCACCTAATATAATTTTCCATTTTGAGTCTATGAAATTTCTGGACTCTGATCCAATATGGTCTTCAGCCAGGGTGACTTTGTAAAGCCTCAAGCCTTATCTGTCTAAAAGGTATAAAAAGACCATATGCAGGATCTCTAGGATAAGATGATAAATGACATTTGCTAGTTTTTATTGAGCATACACCAAAACAATCTATAAAATTATGAAGCTATAATAATTACCCCTTGCACAAAAACATGCTATTTGAAAATATGTTTGTTTATTCCTATTTGCTCACTAAAAAGCTCGTTTTCGCTTGGTTTTCTGTAAGAATGATAGCTTTTGCTATGTGATAATGTGCAATCAATGTGTTAACAAATGCATCTTGATAAATAATAGTCAATTCAAATCTGTCAGACTAGAAAAATTACTGTGACATTTGGTATTTATATTTGTAGCATAGCCTGATGTTCATATTTGAAAGGCCAATGCCATAATTTGCATAGAAAACAAAGGTATTAATTCATTTTTATAGCATATATATTGTATACTTTACTACCACTAGATGACAGCAAAAGAATAAATTTTGCATTCACATTTCATAACAGTTTCATCTTTTTTATCTTGTAAAATAAGGTGTTATATTAGAGTACTACAATTGATAAATACATATAGTCTCATTTGCATACCATGTAATAAATTTTAAAACAAAACATTATGGAAATGTATTTTGGTAAAAAACACATAAGACATTTTTAAAGTTTTTTTAATTTTACTTTATTTTACTTTACAATACTGTATTGGTTTTGCCATACATCAACATGAATCCGCCACAGGTATACATGTATGAAAAAATTTGTTAGATCTTATGTTCATTTACTGTTTCATGACTCAATGTTGAAAAGTGCAACAGTTAATTATGCCATTAAATAAGTGCCTGAAATCAGTAACAATGTCTTGTAAAACATTTTCATCTGGGTTTCTTTAAGCATAATAATTATACTTTTTGAGGAAAAAGTTATTTTGAATTAAAAGTCACTTTATTGTAGTAAAAACTGAAAGCATATTGTTAATGTAAATGTCTAAATTGAAAATAAAATTTGAAAACAACATAAGTCTCAAGTGATATCAACTTCAACTTAAGCATTTGTCTACTTTTAAAATCTTCTGCTATTTTAAATATCACATTAGACAGCCTATGCTATTTTAAATTGATGAACTGCTCATATTTTCCAAAGTATATGTTCACTAAGAAATATATAAATACACTGTAAAAGTAAAAAGGGAAGTTGAAATGTAAATTGTTTGCTCACTATTAATTTAGTTCAAATTAAACTCATATTCTTTCTTTCCAAGCTTGGGTGGCTAGCAGTTGTCACCCTGGATGTGGAAAGAGTGAAAGATACACTTTCTATCCTAATTGAGGCCATGTCTGGCTGATATTCTGAAAATGCCTAGGTCCCTGTTGGAGCAAGACCCCTCTATGTCATGGCAATCATTGAAATTTCATCTGATACCCTGTGTGTAGAATGTTAGCTCTGCAAGGTGTTTAGGTACATGCCACTATAGAAGAAACTGAACTATACCCTGTCTTCGACCAAAGAGGGTTACTAAATCCTGTGAAGGGAAGTTAAATGCCAGGTACCAATGATTTGGGAATACAATCCTTCACATGGGAGAACTGAGCACACTTAAAAAAATACATGTTTGGGAGTTCGTGTAAAAACATAAATAAATACAAAAAATTAAAAAAATAAAAATTAAAAAAAAAAAGAAAAAAAAATACAAACATTATGAGATTAGATGCACATTGACTCAATCAAAGCTATGGTTAAAAGGGTGGGTTCTTTTTCTGCTTTTCTAACCTTTTACCAATCTCTTCCTACTTCCCCTACCCCATGGCAACCACTTTTCTACTCTGATTCTGTAAGTTTGACTTAAAAAATTTTTCTTTTAGACTCCATATACAAGTGATACCGTGCAGTATTTGGCTTTTTATTTCTGGCTTATTTCACTTAGAAAAATGCCCTCAAGGTCCATTCATGTGGTCACAAATGGTAGAAGTTCCTCTTTTTTTTTTTTAAGTTTTATCACTTTATTATTATTTTTTTAATCCAAACTTTGTTTTTTCTTTTTTCTTTTTTTCCCTTTATTTTACTTTACTGTATTGGATTTGGCATACATTGACATGAATCCGCCACAGGTGTACATGAACTCCCAAACATGAACCCGCCTCCCACTTCCCACCCCGCATCATCCCTCTGGATCATCCTCATGCACCAGCCCCAAGCATCCTGCATCCTGCATCGAACATAGACTGGCGATTCGTTTCTTACATGATAGTATACATATTTCAATGCTGTTCTCCCAAATCATCCCACCCTCTCCCTCTCCCTCTCCCTCTCCCTCAGAGTCCAAAAGTCCGCTCTACACATCTGTGTCTCTTTTGCTAGAAGTTCCTCATTTTTTATGACTGAATAGTATTCCTGTGTGTGTGTGTGTGTACATGCACATGCACGCACTTAGTTGCTCAGTTGTGTCCAACTGTTTGTGACCCCATGGACTGTAGTCCACCAGGAAGCTCTGTCCAGAGGGATTCTCCAAGCAGGAATACTGGAATGGGTTGCCATGACCTCCTCCAGGGGATCTTCCCAACCCAGGGATCAAACCCAAGTCTCACACATTGCAGGTAGATTATCATCTGAGACACCAGAGAAACCCATGAATACTGGAGTGGGTAGCCGACCCCTTCTCCAAGGGATCTTCCTAACCTAGGAATTGAACTGGAGTCTCCTGCATTGCAGGCAGATTCTTTACCAGCTGAGGTACCAGGGAAGCCCCCCATAGTGTATGTATGTATATATATACCATAACTTTTAAATCTATTCATCCATCAATGAACACTTAGGTGATTTGGACTGTTGTACCCAATGCTGCTATCTTCCCAGGTGGCACTAATAGTAAATAACCCACCCTTGTCTGAAGAATCTCATGGACAGATGAGCCTGGCAGGCTATGGTACATAGGGTCATAAAGAGTCAGATACAAGTGAAGTGACTTGGCACGTGCACACACACAGTGCTGCTATCAAAGTGGAGGTGCAGGTATCTCTCTGATATCCTGTTTTTGTTTCCTTCATATATATTCCCAGAAGTGGCATAGCTGGATCATATGGTAGTTCTATTTTTTTATAATATTTGAGGAACCCCCATAGTGCTTTCCATAGTGGCTATACCAACTAACAGTCCCACCAACAATACTGAAGGGTTGCCTTTTCTCCATATCCTCACCAATACTTACTTCTTTTCGATGTTAGCCATTCAAACAGGTGTGAAATGATTTTGTGATTTTGATTTGCATTTTCTTGATGATTAATGATGCTAAGCACGTTTTCATGTACCTCTTGGCCATTTGGATGTCTTTGGAAAAATGTCTATTCAATTCCTCTATCCTTTAAATTGGACTGTTTTCTATTTATTTATTTGAAAAGTATGAGTTCTTGGGTCAGATTCTCCAGTGCTGGAACCTAATTATTCTATTACTGGCATTGTGACTTTGGAAAACTTACTTCATTTCCCCAAACTTCAGCCATATAACACACAACGTAGAAATAAACGAACAGTACTTGCCTCAGTGCATGTCAGAAAGACCAACACATGTAAATCTTTCAGGGCTTACAGGAAGATTCAGTAAAAAAACATTCAGCTAAAAGATTTCCACTCTTTCCAACTGAAATGCATGTACTTTATAGTAGTTTAGATTCAGTTTTTCCTAACCCCCACCTCACTCTTATTCAAATTTAAAATGATAGCAGGAGGGAAATCAGCTAAATTACTGGTTCCTAAGTAGTGAAGTTACATTCTTCTTCCTTATAAATGTTTTTTTTTTTCTACATCTTAAAGTTTATCAGAGTGGTAAGAAAAGTAACTGATGTAATCCTGGAATTTATTTCTATATTTAGTGTATGTCAAATGTCTCAGTCCTTTTCTTTTCTTTTTTATGAAAAATATATAAGAGAAACAGAATCTAGCAGAGGGGTATGTAATATGTAATATGTGGCAGTCACAATTCTTTGAAAAATAAGGTACTGGAAAAAAATTTGAAACATATAAATGAGTTTAGACTCACAGACACTGGGCCTCAGTGATTTTGGCTATTTTATTTTACCATCACTACTCAAAAAAAGAGAAAGGTTAATTGTCTCAAGAATTCAGTCTCTGAATATACACACTCAACAACATAGAGCTTTGGCCTGATTAAAATATGTGTGCACCCATGATTGCTGTTACTTGCTGAAAGAACCTTTTCTCTTCCATGGAGTTTTACATAGTTAGCATAGCATTGCTCATTAGGAAGAGTGGAAGTGTCTTCAGATTAAATAACACTGTTAATTGAAAATTAGGTGTCCTTTTCATCATACGGGACTAGAATGCAAAAGTAGGAAGTCGAGAGATACCTGGAGTAACAGGCAAGTTTGGCCTTGGAGTACAAAATGAAGCAGGCAAAGGCTAACAGAGTTTTCCCAGAGAACACAATGGTCATACCAAATACCTTCTTCCAACAACACAAAGGATGACTCTACACATGGATATCACCAGATAGTCAATACTGAGATCAGATTGACTATATACTATGCAGCCGAAGATGGAGAAGCTCTATACAGTCAGCAAAAATAAGACCAGGAGCTGACTGTGGCTCAGATCATGAACTCCTTATGCCAAATTCAGATGTAAATTGAAGAAAATAGGGAAAACCACTAGACCATTCAGGTGACCTAAATCAAATCCCTTATGATTATACAGTGGAAGTGACAAATATTTTCAAGGGATTAGATCTGATCGATAAAGCATCTGAAGAACTATGGATGGAGGAGGCAGTGATCAAAACCATCTCCAAGAAGAAAAATGCAAAAAGGTAAAATGGTTGTCTGAGGAGACCTTACAGTTAGCTGAGAAAAAAGAAGCAAAAGGCAAAGGAGAAACGGAAAGATATATCCATATGAATTCAGAGTTCCAAAGACTAGCAAGGAGAGATAACAAAGCCTTCTTCTGTGATCAATGCAAAGAAATAGAGAAAACCAATACAGTGGGAAAGACTAGAGACTCTTGAAGAAAATTAGACATAGCAAGGGAACATTTCATGCAGAGGTGGGCACAATGAAGGACAGAAACCGTATGGACCTAAGAGAAGCAGAAGATATTAAAAATAGGTGGCAAAAGAATACACAGAAGAACTATGCAAAAAAGATCTTAAAGACCCAGATAACCACAATGGTGTGATCACTCACCCAGAGCCAGACATCCTGGAATGTGCAGTTAAGTGGGCCCTAGATAGCATCGTGGCAAACAAAACTAGTAAGGCTGATGGAATTCCAGTTAAGCTGCTACAAATCCTAAAAGATGATGCTGAGAAAGTGCTGTACTCAATATGCCAGCAAATTTGGAAAACTCAGCAGTGGTCACAGGACTGGAAAAGGTCAGTTTTCATTCCAATCCCAAAGAAGGGCTATGCCAAAGAATGTTCATACTACCACACAATTGCACTCATCTCACACTCTAGCAAAGAAATGCTCAAAATTCTCCAAGCCAGGCTTCAGCAGTACATGAGCTGAGAACCTCCAGATGTTCAAGCTGGATTTAGAAAAGGCAGAGGAACTAGAGATCAAATTGCCAACACTCAGTGAATCATGGAAACAGCAAGAGAATTTTGGGAAAATATCTACTTTTGCTTCATTGACTATGCTAAAGCCTTTGACTGTGGGAATCCCAGCAAACTGTGGAAAATTCTTCAAGAGATGTGAATACCAGGCCACCTGACCTGCCTCTTGAGAAATCTGCATGCAGGTCAAGAAGCAACAGTTTGAACCAGACATGGAAAAATGGACTGGTTCCAAGTCAGAAAAGGAGTACGTCAAGGCTGTATATTGTCACCCTGCTTACTTAACTTACACGCAGAGTACATTATGCTAAATGCTTGACTGAGTGAAGCACAAGCTGGAATCAAGATTGCCAGGAGAAATAACAATAACTTCATATATGCAGCTGACACCACCCTTAGGGCAGAAAGCAAAGAGGAACTAAAGAGCCTCTTGATGAAAGTGAAGGAGGAGAGTGAAAAAGCTGGCTTAAAACTCAACATTCAATAAACAAAGATTATGGCATCCGGTCCGATCACTTTGTGGCAAATAGATGGGGAAACAACGGAAACACTGACAGACTTTATTTTCTTGTGCTCCAAAATCACTGCAGATGGTGACTGCAGCCATAAAATTAAAAGATTTTTGCTCCTTGGAAAAAAAGCTATGACCAAAGTGGATAGCATATTAAAAAGCAGAGATATTACTTTGCCAACAAAGATCCGTCTAGTCAAAGTACGGTTTTTCCATAAGTCATGTGTGGATGTGAAAGTTGGACTATAAAGAATGCTGAGCACTCAAGAGTTGATCATTTTGAATTGTGGTGTTGAATAAGACTCTTGAGAGTCCTTTGGACTGCAAAGAGATCCAATCAGTCCATCCTAAAGGAAATCAGTCCTGAATATTCATTGGAAAGACTGATGCTGAAGCTGAAGCTCCAATACTTTGGCCACCTGATCCAAAGTACTGACTCATTTGAAAAGTCCCTGATGCTGGGAACGATTGAAGGTGGGAGGAGAAGGGAATGACAGAAGATGAGATGGTTGGATGGCATCACAGAGTCAATGGACATAAGTTTGAGCAAGCTCCGGAAGTTGGTGTTGGACAGGGAAACCTGGCATGCTGTAGTCCATGGGGTTGCAAATAGTCGGACACTACTGAGCAACTGAACTGAACTGATTTGAAAATGATGCATGTTTCATAGAACAAGTTTCAAAAGTGTTAGCAGTTGAAAACGTAGGAAAAAGAAATATTGGGAGGTGAATGTTAAGTCCTATTGCTACAGAAACAGGTAAAAACATTTCCCAATGGAGGCCATGCCATATCTCAACACAATATCATCTAAGTAAAGACAAGTCTCTTCAGGCTGGTTGGAATTGTATAACCCCAGCTATAGGTGGTGAAAAGGAGAATACTGAAGAATTAGTGAGCGCTCAGAGGGTTTGTATATGGACCAGGTATGGCCATTGCTTCATGGGTTGTGGATAGAAATCCTGGCATGTGTATAGTGGAGATTCTCCTGGTAGGCAAGCACAGATTGGGTGGTATGTTGTGAAAGTCAGTGTGGGTATTCCAGGGGAACAGAAGTGGGAAAAAGCTAGAGATGATCAGCACAGAAGGAATACAAGCTCTTGGACTCTGACTAATGTTGTTTTCTATGAGGAAGTGGCAGACTGGAAAACTACTTACAAATATAGAATATGCTGTTCCAGGGAGTGAGGGAGGTGTCTAGAATGCTTCAGAGTCAGTCTCAGGAAGAGGACATACGAACACTTAGCTAATGTTTATTGATTGCTTCTTATATGCCTAGCACTAATCTAAGTGCTTTATTTATTTCCGATAATTTAATTCATAATAACTTATTAGTTCTATTATTGTCTTCATTTTACAGTTGAAGAAACAGAGGCATAGGAGGTGAAACAGTTTACCTAAGAGTATAAAATTGGGATTTGAACACAGGCATTTGGACTCCAGCAGTCCTGTCTGCTAACCAGACTACTTGGTTCAGAGTATATCCTACCATGGGACTATCATTACAGGCAGAAATATAATACATAGAGTCAGAAAGTAAAAGAAGGGAAATGTGATCAAAATGTTGCCAACTCTTCTAAAGGAACTTTTTGCAGTCACTTTACAGTTGTTTGAAATGATTTTTAGAAGAGACGCCGGCTAACAAAGGTAATGTTTAAATCCCACCTGCCAGAGTCTAGTGTTTATTTTGGTTTAATTCAGTAATTTGGAATAATATGTTGGGTTTTAAATCATTAAAATTTTAGTATTTACCTTCCCAAAGGGCTAACTAAGATGCTCTGTAATCAAGGACCGTTCTTTATGTTTCTTTCCTTTCCTTTAGTTAAAGACAATTTGAAATGACCAAATAACATTGTAGACTAGCCCCCCATTTCTTCCTTCCATTCTCTAGCTTTAAGAATTTATTTACTAAGATTATTTTTCTCACATAAATGGTAAAAAAAAAAAAAGCACAATCAAGGAAATGTTGAAACATTCTGTTTTGACAAAACTAAATCGCATATTTCAAAAGAGGAACAGTGAAGCCAGCTATGAGAGACTTTTAGTCAGGGACTTAAAGATAATTTGATTGGAAATAACTGTCTGGAAAGGGCCAGAGCTTTTCTATGTCTGGGGGTCTATTTCTGTTTTGTAAATAAGTTCATTTGTTAGATTCCACATATAAGCAATATTATGTGATATTTGTCTTTGCCTGGTTTGCTTGACTTAGTATGACTANTAAAAAAAAAAAAAGCACAATCAAGGAAATGTTGAAACATTCTGTTTTGACAAAACTAAATCGCATATTTCAAAAGAGGAACAGTGAAGCCAGCTATGAGAGACTTTTAGTCAGGGACTTAAAGATAATTTGATTGGAAATAACTGTCTGGAAAGGGCCAGAGCTTTTCTATGTCTGGGGGTCTATTTCTGTTTTGTAAATAAGTTCATTTGTTAGATTCCACATATAAGCAATATTATGTGATATTTGTCTTTGCCTGGTTTGCTTGACTTAGTATGACTATGATTTTTTAAATTGCTCTTTGCCCAGATTTATAGGGAATGTCCTATTTGGTGATAGTTTCTGAAAATCAGTGGAAAAGCAGCATCATGTAGGGAGAAGGGCACTGCTCAGACAGACAGCTTCAGTTCACTGTCCAACACTTGAATTTTCTGTGTGTTGCCAGACAAGTCATTCAGTCTCCATGAATCTGTATTTCTTTTTATGTAAGATGAGATTAAAACTACAGTTTTTACTTTGCAGAGTATTAATTAGGTGAGAAAATGTGAAGTGTCCAACACATTGCAAATAATCAGTGCATGTTAGTCAGTATGGATCATTCTTCTGTAGCATTTTCTCACAACTAGTTGCTTTCCATTTTTTTTTTGTTGTTGTTTTGTTTGTTTAGGTTAAACTTCAAGCAAGTTAACTTTTTCACGGATGAATAGTCATAAAAACCAGGAGAAATTATAAAAGGAAAATTGTAGTTTCCTTCCTCGCTTGATCATGATATCCCTTTCTTAGATGTATTGGTATCAATATTTTCCTTTTTCTAGACAACAAGCCAGTGAGCAGCCTCAGCCTGCCTTTGTCCCAGCAGAGATGCTTGTGTCCTCAGGCTACTCAGGACAGTTTTTTCAGCCAGCATCCAACCAGGATTATTATTCACCATCTTCTTACATTGACAGCTTTGATGAAGAGCCTCCTTTACTAGAAGATAAGTTAAGGATGTGCTTTTAATGTGTGTACAGCTTGAAGAATAACAGCAAGAGTCAGCACTTAATACACACTATCAGCATGCTGCATATAGTGTTTCATATGATTGTTCCACATATGAACGAGAGTCTGCCAGACAGATACATTTAAACCAATGGGAGTTTGTCTCCTGTTTGCGTGGAGAAAATCTGAAGTAGATATGTGCTAACACTATGTTGGTCATGCAGTTTTTAAATGTTTCTTCACTGTTTCTTACATGTAGACTCCCTGGCCATCTCTAGACAACAGTGAACATCTTTGGGCAAAGTAATTATATCAAAGTAATCACTCTTCCCACCTAGTTAATGAAGCTACTTTATAGCAGCATATTTTACTATTTTCTGCTATCCTTGCCTGGGGGCAACAGGGGTAGTTTCTCAGTATACTTTTTTTGTTATCATGGAGAAGCAACTTTTCTTTTTCCCCCTTCCTGGCTTATGTGAGCCCCCTCATCTCATCTAGGTAGGACTAAGTAAGGAGGAATATGACTCCAGTAAGTAGCACTGCTGGTGGCAAGGAAACCTGGGGACCCTTGCAGATGAACGTTTCCTCCAAAGATTTCAGGGATCTCCCATCCTTTGACTTTTTTTTTTTATAAAATCTTAAGATTCAGCCAATTTATGTCTGCTACTTTTGTTCCTATGGTATGTCAACATGATGCTGCTGCTGCTACTGCTGCTAAATCACTTCAGTCATGTCCGACTCTGTGTGACCTCATAGATGGCAGCCCACCAGGCTCCCCCATCCCTGGGATTCTCCAGGCAAGAACACTGGAGTGGGTTGCCATTTCCTTCTCTAATGCATGAAAGAGAAAAGTGAAAGTGAAGTCGCTCAGTCTGTCCGACTGTTAGCGACCCCATGGACTGCAGCCCACCAGGCTACTCCGTCCATTGGATTTTCCAGGCAAGAGTACTGGGGTGGGGTGCCATTGCCTTCCCTGAACATGATGCTAGAAAACTAAAATTCAAGGAGATTTAAATTTGGGAGCCAAGGAGAAATATTCACAGGCTAACTGCTCTCTTTTCTATGTAGTCCAATGAAAACAGGTTAACATTCCCAGTATTTTACATCAAAAGATCATTGTTTGGACACAGCCAGCCACCTGATATTAAAACATTCTTCTCAGTTTGCCTTCAAAATTAAGAAGAGGGTAAAGATGTAAACTATTCAGAAAAGTACAGAGAATTATATAATCAATTTTAGAGGCCAGTTAAATTTTTGCATCTTTTGTGCTTAACTATGCATTCTAAGTTGCCTCTATATCTCATACCTAACAGCTGAAAGTTATTTTCATTAGGCATTAGCCATGACCCTGCCAACATCTCTACTTTTAAGTATTTTATTTTAAAATAAAAAAACTTATCAATTGTCTAATTATAAAAGTAATCCATATTCAAAAATAGAAATTTGGAAAATATAAAAACATATGAATAAAAATATAAAGTCACTGAAAATTTTGTTTCTGAGACATGACTATCATTAATGATTTGATAATATTTATTCCAGCCTTTACCCTATTTTCTATGAATATATATATATACACACTTAAAAATGAAATGCCTCTCTTTGAATATATATATTTGTAAATACTTAAAAATTGGATCATACTATGGATATGAAGTTTTGTTTTGTTTTGTTTTTTAAGTTACCTTATAAGCATTTTTATCTTTGCATTCTTTAAAGTCATAAAATATTGTTTGAAAACATGATCTATTATATACAAGTACATGCATGGTCAGTCACTAAGTCATGTCCAACTCATTGTGACCCGATAGACTATAGCCTGCCACACTCCTATGTCCATGGGATTGCCCAGGCGAGAATAGTAAAATGGGTTGTCATTTACTTCCCCAGGGGATACTCCTGACTGAGGAATCAAACCTATATCTCTTGCACTGGCAGGCAGATTCCTTACCACTGAGCCACCTGGGAAGCCCATTATATACAAATATCATAATTTAAATCGGGCTCAGCAGTAAGAAATCCATCTACAATGCAGGAGACACAGGTTCGATCCCTGAGTCAGGAAGATCTTCTGGAGAAGGAAATGGTAGCCTGCTCCAGTTTTCTTGCCTGGAAAATCCCATGGACAGAGGAGGCTAGTCTGTGGGGTCGCAAGAGTTGTACACAACCTGGTGACTTAACCACCACCATGCTTTAAATCTTGAACATTGTTCCTTTATAATAGATAATGCTTTGGTGAACATCACATCAGATAACTTTGACCTGTACAGAATCTCTCCTCAGGATTGATCTATAATGTTGGGATTGCTGGGTCAAAGGCTTTACACTGTCAGACTCATCTGGAAAAATGATGAGCCAATACACCTACACAGTAGAATTGTAAATGTCTTTGTTAATTTGATAGACAAAAAAGGCAAAAAAATAATACTTTTTATTTCTTGGTTACTAGAGAAGTTAGACTTTCTTTTCATGTTCGTTGACTTTTACGTCTTTCTGTTTTTAAAATCTTAAGACTTTTCCTTTCTTTTTTTATTTCTAGAGATATTTATATGGTAAAGATATTTATTATTGTCTGGAATATGTATTTCATGCTTTTTTTCATAGATTATGTTTGCCATCTAATTTGTTTATGGGCTATTAGAGCATATAGACATTTTAATATTTATGTTTTCAACCCCACAATATTTTTCTTTGTAACTTTTTTCCAATTGTTCTTTGTTTAGACTATATTTCTCCAGCTCTAAAGCCAGAAAGATATATCCTCTTATAGATTCTTAAAATTTTAAATTATCTTTTTGTTCTGGACTTAAATTTTTGATTCATTGAAAATTGTTTTAAGTTAGTATGTGAAGTAGAATTTAACTTTTTTATGGTTAATCAATTTTTCCCATAATATTTATTGAATATAATATTTTCTACTTGCCGCAAATACTTCCACTCTGATATTCTAAACTATAATACATTCTCCTGTGATGTCTTCTCAAATTTCAAATAGGAAATATATTAGATTTCCCTCCTCCTTTTTACAGCTCAGAGAAATTCCTAGAATTTTTTTCTCTTTGTGATTATACTCACCAAATATATATATTAGAAATAACAGCACCTAATATAATTTTCCATTTTGAGTCTATGAAATTTCTGGACTCTGATCCAATATGGTCTTCAGCCAGGGTGACTTTGTAAAGCCTCAAGCCTTATCTGTCTAAAAGGTATAAAAAGACCATATGCAGGATCTCTAGGATAAGATGATAAATGACATTTGCTAGTTTTTATTGAGCATACACCAAAACAATCTATAAAATTATGAAGCTATAATAATTACCCCTTGCACAAAAACATGCTATTTGAAAATATGTTTGTTTATTCCTATTTGCTCACTAAAAAGCTCGTTTTCGCTTGGTTTTCTGTAAGAATGATAGCTTTTGCTATGTGATAATGTGCAATCAATGTGTTAACAAATGCATCTTGATAAATAATAGTCAATTCAAATCTGTCAGACTAGAAAAATTACTGTGACATTTGGTATTTATATTTGTAGCATAGCCTGATGTTCATATTTGAAAGGCCAATGCCATAATTTGCATAGAAAACAAAGGTATTAATTCATTTTTATAGCATATATATTGTATACTTTACTACCACTAGATGACAGCAAAAGAATAAATTTTGCATTCACATTTCATAACAGTTTCATCTTTTTTATCTTGTAAAATAAGGTGTTATATTAGAGTACTACAATTGATAAATACATATAGTCTCATTTGCATACCATGTAATAAATTTTAAAACAAAACATTATGGAAATGTATTTTGGTAAAAAACACATAAGACATTTTTAAAGTTTTTTTAATTTTACTTTATTTTACTTTACAATACTGTATTGGTTTTGCCATACATCAACATGAATCCGCCACAGGTATACATGTATGAAAAAATTTGTTAGATCTTATGTTCATTTACTGTTTCATGACTCAATGTTGAAAAGTGCAACAGTTAATTATGCCATTAAATAAGTGCCTGAAATCAGTAACAATGTCTTGTAAAACATTTTCATCTGGGTTTCTTTAAGCATAATAATTATACTTTTTGAGGAAAAAGTTATTTTGAATTAAAAGTCACTTTATTGTAGTAAAAACTGAAAGCATATTGTTAATGTAAATGTCTAAATTGAAAATAAAATTTGAAAACAACATAAGTCTCAAGTGATATCAACTTCAACTTAAGCATTTGTCTACTTTTAAAATCTTCTGCTATTTTAAATATCACATTAGACAGCCTATGCTATTTTAAATTGATGAACTGCTCATATTTTCCAAAGTATATGTTCACTAAGAAATATATAAATACACTGTAAAAGTAAAAAGGGAAGTTGAAATGTAAATTGTTTGCTCACTATTAATTTAGTTCAAATTAAACTCATATTCTTTCTTTCCAAGCTTGGGTGGCTAGCAGTTGTCACCCTGGATGTGGAAAGAGTGAAAGATACACTTTCTATCCTAATTGAGGCCATGTCTGGCTGATATTCTGAAAATGCCTAGGTCCCTGTTGGAGCAAGACCCCTCTATGTCATGGCAATCATTGAAATTTCATCTGATACCCTGTGTGTAGAATGTTAGCTCTGCAAGGTGTTTAGGTACATGCCACTATAGAAGAAACTGAACTATACCCTGTCTTCGACCAAAGAGGGTTACTAAATCCTGTGAAGGGAAGTTAAATGCCAGGTACCAATGATTTGGGAATACAATCCTTCACATGGGAGAACTGAGCACACTTAAAAAAATACATGTTTGGGAGTTCGTGTAAAAACATAAATAAATACAAAAAATTAAAAAAATAAAAATTAAAAAAAAAAAGAAAAAAAAATACAAACATTATGAGATTAGATGCACATTGACTCAATCAAAGCTATGGTTAAAAGGGTGGGTTCTTTTTCTGCTTTTCTAACCTTTTACCAATCTCTTCCTACTTCCCCTACCCCATGGCAACCACTTTTCTACTCTGATTCTGTAAGTTTGACTTAAAAAATTTTTCTTTTAGACTCCATATACAAGTGATACCGTGCAGTATTTGGCTTTTTATTTCTGGCTTATTTCACTTAGAAAAATGCCCTCAAGGTCCATTCATGTGGTCACAAATGGTAGAAGTTCCTCTTTTTTTTTTTTAAGTTTTATCACTTTATTATTATTTTTTTAATCCAAACTTTGTTTTTTCTTTTTTCTTTTTTTCCCTTTATTTTACTTTACTGTATTGGATTTGGCATACATTGACATGAATCCGCCACAGGTGTACATGAACTCCCAAACATGAACCCGCCTCCCACTTCCCACCCCGCATCATCCCTCTGGATCATCCTCATGCACCAGCCCCAAGCATCCTGCATCCTGCATCGAACATAGACTGGCGATTCGTTTCTTACATGATAGTATACATATTTCAATGCTGTTCTCCCAAATCATCCCACCCTCTCCCTCTCCCTCTCCCTCTCCCTCAGAGTCCAAAAGTCCGCTCTACACATCTGTGTCTCTTTTGCTAGAAGTTCCTCATTTTTTATGACTGAATAGTATTCCTGTGTGTGTGTGTGTGTACATGCACATGCACGCACTTAGTTGCTCAGTTGTGTCCAACTGTTTGTGACCCCATGGACTGTAGTCCACCAGGAAGCTCTGTCCAGAGGGATTCTCCAAGCAGGAATACTGGAATGGGTTGCCATGACCTCCTCCAGGGGATCTTCCCAACCCAGGGATCAAACCCAAGTCTCACACATTGCAGGTAGATTATCATCTGAGACACCAGAGAAACCCATGAATACTGGAGTGGGTAGCCGACCCCTTCTCCAAGGGATCTTCCTAACCTAGGAATTGAACTGGAGTCTCCTGCATTGCAGGCAGATTCTTTACCAGCTGAGGTACCAGGGAAGCCCCCCATAGTGTATGTATGTATATATATACCATAACTTTTAAATCTATTCATCCATCAATGAACACTTAGGTGATTTGGACTGTTGTACCCAATGCTGCTATCTTCCCAGGTGGCACTAATAGTAAATAACCCACCCTTGTCTGAAGAATCTCATGGACAGATGAGCCTGGCAGGCTATGGTACATAGGGTCATAAAGAGTCAGATACAAGTGAAGTGACTTGGCACGTGCACACACACAGTGCTGCTATCAAAGTGGAGGTGCAGGTATCTCTCTGATATCCTGTTTTTGTTTCCTTCATATATATTCCCAGAAGTGGCATAGCTGGATCATATGGTAGTTCTATTTTTTTATAATATTTGAGGAACCCCCATAGTGCTTTCCATAGTGGCTATACCAACTAACAGTCCCACCAACAATACTGAAGGGTTGCCTTTTCTCCATATCCTCACCAATACTTACTTCTTTTCGATGTTAGCCATTCAAACAGGTGTGAAATGATTTTGTGATTTTGATTTGCATTTTCTTGATGATTAATGATGCTAAGCACGTTTTCATGTACCTCTTGGCCATTTGGATGTCTTTGGAAAAATGTCTATTCAATTCCTCTATCCTTTAAATTGGACTGTTTTCTATTTATTTATTTGAAAAGTATGAGTTCTTGGGTCAGATTCTCCAGTGCTGGAACCTAATTATTCTATTACTGGCATTGTGACTTTGGAAAACTTACTTCATTTCCCCAAACTTCAGCCATATAACACACAACGTAGAAATAAACGAACAGTACTTGCCTCAGTGCATGTCAGAAAGACCAACACATGTAAATCTTTCAGGGCTTACAGGAAGATTCAGTAAAAAAACATTCAGCTAAAAGATTTCCACTCTTTCCAACTGAAATGCATGTACTTTATAGTAGTTTAGATTCAGTTTTTCCTAACCCCCACCTCACTCTTATTCAAATTTAAAATGATAGCAGGAGGGAAATCAGCTAAATTACTGGTTCCTAAGTAGTGAAGTTACATTCTTCTTCCTTATAAATGTTTTTTTTTTTCTACATCTTAAAGTTTATCAGAGTGGTAAGAAAAGTAACTGATGTAATCCTGGAATTTATTTCTATATTTAGTGTATGTCAAATGTCTCAGTCCTTTTCTTTTCTTTTTTATGAAAAATATATAAGAGAAACAGAATCTAGCAGAGGGGTATGTAATATGTAATATGTGGCAGTCACAATTCTTTGAAAAATAAGGTACTGGAAAAAAATTTGAAACATATAAATGAGTTTAGACTCACAGACACTGGGCCTCAGTGATTTTGGCTATTTTATTTTACCATCACTACTCAAAAAAAGAGAAAGGTTAATTGTCTCAAGAATTCAGTCTCTGAATATACACACTCAACAACATAGAGCTTTGGCCTGATTAAAATATGTGTGCACCCATGATTGCTGTTACTTGCTGAAAGAACCTTTTCTCTTCCATGGAGTTTTACATAGTTAGCATAGCATTGCTCATTAGGAAGAGTGGAAGTGTCTTCAGATTAAATAACACTGTTAATTGAAAATTAGGTGTCCTTTTCATCATACGGGACTAGAATGCAAAAGTAGGAAGTCGAGAGATACCTGGAGTAACAGGCAAGTTTGGCCTTGGAGTACAAAATGAAGCAGGCAAAGGCTAACAGAGTTTTCCCAGAGAACACAATGGTCATACCAAATACCTTCTTCCAACAACACAAAGGATGACTCTACACATGGATATCACCAGATAGTCAATACTGAGATCAGATTGACTATATACTATGCAGCCGAAGATGGAGAAGCTCTATACAGTCAGCAAAAATAAGACCAGGAGCTGACTGTGGCTCAGATCATGAACTCCTTATGCCAAATTCAGATGTAAATTGAAGAAAATAGGGAAAACCACTAGACCATTCAGGTGACCTAAATCAAATCCCTTATGATTATACAGTGGAAGTGACAAATATTTTCAAGGGATTAGATCTGATCGATAAAGCATCTGAAGAACTATGGATGGAGGAGGCAGTGATCAAAACCATCTCCAAGAAGAAAAATGCAAAAAGGTAAAATGGTTGTCTGAGGAGACCTTACAGTTAGCTGAGAAAAAAGAAGCAAAAGGCAAAGGAGAAACGGAAAGATATATCCATATGAATTCAGAGTTCCAAAGACTAGCAAGGAGAGATAACAAAGCCTTCTTCTGTGATCAATGCAAAGAAATAGAGAAAACCAATACAGTGGGAAAGACTAGAGACTCTTGAAGAAAATTAGACATAGCAAGGGAACATTTCATGCAGAGGTGGGCACAATGAAGGACAGAAACCGTATGGACCTAAGAGAAGCAGAAGATATTAAAAATAGGTGGCAAAAGAATACACAGAAGAACTATGCAAAAAAGATCTTAAAGACCCAGATAACCACAATGGTGTGATCACTCACCCAGAGCCAGACATCCTGGAATGTGCAGTTAAGTGGGCCCTAGATAGCATCGTGGCAAACAAAACTAGTAAGGCTGATGGAATTCCAGTTAAGCTGCTACAAATCCTAAAAGATGATGCTGAGAAAGTGCTGTACTCAATATGCCAGCAAATTTGGAAAACTCAGCAGTGGTCACAGGACTGGAAAAGGTCAGTTTTCATTCCAATCCCAAAGAAGGGCTATGCCAAAGAATGTTCATACTACCACACAATTGCACTCATCTCACACTCTAGCAAAGAAATGCTCAAAATTCTCCAAGCCAGGCTTCAGCAGTACATGAGCTGAGAACCTCCAGATGTTCAAGCTGGATTTAGAAAAGGCAGAGGAACTAGAGATCAAATTGCCAACACTCAGTGAATCATGGAAACAGCAAGAGAATTTTGGGAAAATATCTACTTTTGCTTCATTGACTATGCTAAAGCCTTTGACTGTGGGAATCCCAGCAAACTGTGGAAAATTCTTCAAGAGATGTGAATACCAGGCCACCTGACCTGCCTCTTGAGAAATCTGCATGCAGGTCAAGAAGCAACAGTTTGAACCAGACATGGAAAAATGGACTGGTTCCAAGTCAGAAAAGGAGTACGTCAAGGCTGTATATTGTCACCCTGCTTACTTAACTTACACGCAGAGTACATTATGCTAAATGCTTGACTGAGTGAAGCACAAGCTGGAATCAAGATTGCCAGGAGAAATAACAATAACTTCATATATGCAGCTGACACCACCCTTAGGGCAGAAAGCAAAGAGGAACTAAAGAGCCTCTTGATGAAAGTGAAGGAGGAGAGTGAAAAAGCTGGCTTAAAACTCAACATTCAATAAACAAAGATTATGGCATCCGGTCCGATCACTTTGTGGCAAATAGATGGGGAAACAACGGAAACACTGACAGACTTTATTTTCTTGTGCTCCAAAATCACTGCAGATGGTGACTGCAGCCATAAAATTAAAAGATTTTTGCTCCTTGGAAAAAAAGCTATGACCAAAGTGGATAGCATATTAAAAAGCAGAGATATTACTTTGCCAACAAAGATCCGTCTAGTCAAAGTACGGTTTTTCCATAAGTCATGTGTGGATGTGAAAGTTGGACTATAAAGAATGCTGAGCACTCAAGAGTTGATCATTTTGAATTGTGGTGTTGAATAAGACTCTTGAGAGTCCTTTGGACTGCAAAGAGATCCAATCAGTCCATCCTAAAGGAAATCAGTCCTGAATATTCATTGGAAAGACTGATGCTGAAGCTGAAGCTCCAATACTTTGGCCACCTGATCCAAAGTACTGACTCATTTGAAAAGTCCCTGATGCTGGGAACGATTGAAGGTGGGAGGAGAAGGGAATGACAGAAGATGAGATGGTTGGATGGCATCACAGAGTCAATGGACATGAGTTTGAGCAAGCTCCGGAAGTTGGTGTTGGACAGGGAAACCTGGCATGCTGTAGTCCATGGGGTTGCAAATAGTCGGACACTACTGAGCAACTGAACTGAACTGATTTGAAAATGATGCATGTTTCATAGAACAAGTTTCAAAAGTGTTAGCAGTTGAAAACGTAGGAAAAAGAAATAACAAAATGTGCAATAAGATGGGACTTTTGGTTTGTTGCTGCTGCTGCTGCTGTTAAGTCACTTCAGTTTTGTCTGACTCTGTGCGACCCCAGAGAAGGCAGTCCAACAGGCTCCCCCGTCCCTGGGATTCTCCAGGCAAGAACACTGGAGTGGGTTGTTAGCTACCACTATATTTTATATCTTTACTGAAAATGTCCATTTCTTCACTTTTGGCTAGATTTTAACCATATATTTGCTGAAGAAGGCAGGAATTTTTTCCTTGACT
>SJYX01022081.1:124022-136599 GCA_006410675.1 Oreotragus oreotragus | reverse complement strand
AAAAAAAAAAAAAAAAGGCTTATACAAGTGATTCTTAAGGTTCATTTCAAATCTGAAATTTTGGGAAATGTGTAAAAATTCATATTTTCTCAAAGATTTTAGACAGCTATTTTCACTTCAACTTTACCATCACATGCGGTTACTCCAGAATTGATTCTGATACATGTAGAACAATAAGGACTGAAAAACTCAGCTGGATATTAATAAAGCCAGATTTAACTCAGAGTCCATTTGAGGCTATTAACCCTGTCCTGGATATCTGAAATTAAAATGTAAAAGATGATTTTATGACCTGGTAGTACACTATAATAAAGAAAACAAGACTCAATCCAGAAACAATATTCAAATCTGCTCATTATCTCCAGAGGTGTAATATTCTTAGTCACATAGTCATCATTTTTATGATTTATGTTGATATAAAGCACAATATCTTTTAGTGGACTTTCTTCATTTTGCAGGAAGCAAACCAGAAAGAACAGCTTCAAACACTCAACACAGATTTAATTTTACTTATTCTTCCTCTTAAAATTATTTTCAAGCCCGGAACCATAAACACAAGTGTTTTAAAACTGTGGCTCCATTTAACTTTTCTAGTAGAGCTGTAAGTGTGATCTGGAAAAGGGATATGCATGGCCAATATAAAAGCATAAGCAAGAATAAGAGGTATTTCAAATAAAGATGTAGTAATGGTCCAAGGATGATCTCAAACATTTGAAATGTAAAAAGAAATTGAACATTTATTTTCCACTTCAATTACAAACCCTTATTAGATTTTGAAACAAATTAAAAAATGAGAATGGCCCCTGCCAAATGGAATTAAGCCTCAAACTGGATAATCTAACAAGAGAAAGAGATAGAGAAGTCAGTAACTGATATGAAAAAGGACAATTTTACTACCAAATTAATTTAATCCACCCTCTGTTTACCTCATTCACAAAACTGGTTAGGGTCATGGGCCAGTTATGTGTCCTCTGAGTGTAGGGAAGTTATGTGTCACCATTACAACTATTTGTACCTCTGAATTACCCCATCCAGTTAAATGTCAAGTAAAATGTTACTCTAATACATGAAAGTTCTTTGAAATTGTCACTATTGTGCAGTACACAACTGATGTGTTTCTTTTAGCATACCCATTAGCATTATCAGCATTACTTCACAAAATAGCCAGAAGGACTTATTATGGCTAATGCAGGAGAGAATTCTGCAGCATAGCCCAGGGACATTTTGTGAAAGAATTTAGTAGTGATCAACTTCCCTAACTGCAGAGGAAGAAAAATTCAAAATAGCTTGACAGTTTTGAACAATAAAATGGTCATGATATTCTCCGTTAATTGACTACAAAATAAATATTTCTTTATTCTGTAAGATATAAAGACTTCATGAATAACAGCTATGGAAAAGAAAAAATGACAGCTAAAAAGCTCTCTCTCTGTGAATCAGTTTTGCTGGTTTTGTATAACTTCCCTGAAAATCAGAGTCAGACTCTTCAGTCTAGAATCTAGAATTTCTAACCAGCTTAATATATAAAAATGACATGCATTTTTTTTTTACTGGAGGTTTGGCATCCTCAGATAGCAAACAGTAAAATATCTTCTGTTGAATCAACAATAGTTTGTGACTTTCCCTGGATGAGTTTAATGGAGCTGCTTCAGCAACAAGTCTCCAGTATTGTGTGGGTGACGGCTAGCTGATGAATCCTCAGATCCGTGGTCTATCCTGAATACTTCAGTCTGAGTTCCTTTAACAATGCCTTTATGATTCACTATTGCTTGCTTTATGTAAATCAGTTTTTCATAAAGTCTGTTTAGTTAAGCTGATAATAGGCATTATGGAAACATAGGATTCTCTGGTCACATAAGTTTGGGATGTGCTAGCTTGCCTGTGTGTGCATTCTCAGTTGTG
Source organism: Oreotragus oreotragus (assembly GCA_006410675.1). Lineage (NCBI taxonomy): Eukaryota > Metazoa > Chordata > Mammalia > Artiodactyla > Bovidae > Oreotragus > Oreotragus oreotragus. Next base: position 134,697 of record SJYX01022081.1, on the reverse strand, counting down.
TCCACCTCTTTGGGATGCCACACACTATAGCAGCCAGGCTCCTCTGTCCATGGGATTTTTCCCAGCAAGAATACTGGAGTGGGTTGCCATTTCCTCTTTCAGGGAATCTCTCTGACCCAGAGATCGAACTCAGGTGTCCTACATCTCCTGCGTTGGAAGATGGATTTATGGCTCAGCTGATAAAGAATCCGCCTACAATGCAGGAGACCTGGGTTCTATTCTTGGGTTGGAAAGATTCCCTGGAGAAGGGAATGGCTACCCACTCCAGTATTCTGGCCTGGAGAATCCCATGGAAAGTATATCCATGGGGTCACAAAGAGTCAGAGACGACTGAGTGACTTTCACTTAAAAGAATCCGCCTACAATGCAGGAGACCTGGGTTCTATTCTTGGGTTGGAAAGATTCCCTGGAGAAGGGAATGGCTACCCACTCCAGTATTCTGGCCTGGAGAATCCCATGGAAAGTATATCCATGGGGTCACAAAGAGTCAGAGACGACTGAGCGACTTTCACTTGCATTTTCTTTACTTCTGTGCCACCTGGGTCCCCTGGTTTTGTCACTTGTTGGAGCTTCTGCAGGTATTAAGGGCCTAAATTGTAGAGCCAGACTGCCTGGGGTCAAGCCAAGCCTCACTGCTTAGCATTGTCTTATTTTAGGCAAGTCCCATAATCTCTTTGCACCTCAGTTTCTTCCTGTGTATAATGGGTAAAACAATGATGCCTACTCATTATATTGTGTGGATTAAATAAATTATGTGGGATATCTAGAACAGAACCTAAGATAGTAAACACAACAGATGTCTGCTAATATTACTATTATGTCTTATAAATCTCCAAGACTAAATCAGAATTGTTTTATTCATTCATTTAATTGTTCAACATATATGGGAAGAAAAGATATCCTCACCTATGCCTCGTACCCCAACAGGCAATCTATAATAAAAATATCAGTCTGGGAATATAAGCATGTTTGTGCCATCCCATGTATAGAGGAGGGGATTATTTTCATGACCTGAATCCATATTACAGTCAGTGTTTTCTTTAGAGCTCCCAGTCGCCTGATGCTTATACTCCAAAGATATGAACAACATTGAGCTGAATGATTCGAAAGTATTCTCTGCTTTGTTGACAATCTGATTTCTTCTTGATATTCATTGTGTATCCAAACTGTTTTCTTCCCAATGTTTCAGGCAGGAAAAGTCCAGTTCGGTTATGTGTATGGCATGAGTGCCATTGGCTGCCTAGGTATTTATGCCTTACTGAACTTGATGAGCTCTTCAGGAGTGTCCTATGGCTGTGTGGCGAGTGTGCTGGGTTACTGCCTGCTCCCCATGGTCATCCTCTCCAGCTGCGCCATCTTCTTTTCACTGCAGTAAGTGTCTGTGTTACTAATTGACCCCACATGCACAAACATCGCTGAAGCTTGCCGCATCAGTGCAACAGTTAACCCTCTTTCTGATCATTTTAGTAGGAAGCTTGGGGAAACTGGCTATTAAAAGCTACATACAGTTTCAGGAAAGTAGGTCAGTTTTGGCTCAGGTGCTGTTCCTATTTCAATGATTTAAAAAATAAATTAAACCAAGTTATCTTTAAAGTTGGTACTTTGTTCGTAGTCACATTCTTCAACATGAACTATTGCCATGGGTAATATAACCAACTACAGAAAATTCACTTGTTTGAATTAGGAAGAGTAAGTGCCTGGTGAACCCTGACAAATTGCTTCAGCTCCCAGGCATTCTGCCTTCTAGGAGGGAAGCAACTGTTCTTTCTCAGCTGGGCTCCTTGTAGTGCGGAATTCCCAGGAACCCTGGTGAGGATATTGATGCTAGAGAACTTCATAGCATATACACTCAGTCAATATTTTTTTTTTCTCTTTTACTTCCTGGGCAGTTAGTATTTGTAATTCAAAAATATGCATAAGGATTCAGTGAATACACTTCTGTTGGGCACTTTCCTAGGGCATATACAGAGCACTACCACTTTGGGCTGGGCCTCCCTGGTGGCTCAGAGGTTAAAGCGTCTGCCTCCAATGCGGGAGACCTGGGTTCGATCCCTGGGTCGGGAAGATCCCCTGGAGAAGGAAATGGTAAACCACTCCAGTATTCTTGCCTGGAGAATCCCATGGACGGAGAAGCCTGGTAGGCTACAGTCCACAGGGTCGCAGAGAGTCGGACACGACTGAGCAACTTCACCTTCACCACTTTGGGCTGGGGAGAGCAAGTAATTCCATAGTTCTTTGTCACCTCCCATGCTCCAAACACAATTAGAAATAAACGTTTGCCACCAGTGCTCAGTTTTCCATATAGACACAATTCACATTTTTTTCTTGGATGATCCAAGTGTTAGGTTATTAATACTATATTGGATAGATTAATATATACAGACTTTGTCAAGGCCATATAAACATTTCAGAAAGACTAATATTTTTGTTTAGATATCATCTCAGATACTTTCTTTATAACATTATTGAGAATTGCATAGATAGAAGTGCTTTTCTGTTTTAATATGGTTTCATTTTGAAAACAACAGTCTTTTAAAAAAAATATTGTAAGATACAACACTGACTTACAGTGTTGTGTTAGTTTCAGTTGTACAGCAAAATGAATCTGTTGTACATATATCCACTATTTTTTGCATTCTTTTCCCATATGGGCTAGTACAGGGCATTAAATATGTCTCAGTAAATATACCTCTAGCTCACACTGTGGGCTCCCCTTCCCAGGGAAGGGGGAAAGATTCTCCTCTACAGAGCAGAGTTACCTGTACTGTACAGTAAGTTCTTATTAGTTATCTCCTTTATATGCAATAGTGTGTATATGCCATTCTCAATCTTCTAATTTGTACCTCCCACTCTTTACCCCCTGGTAACCCTAAGTTTGTTGGAAGTAATGGTCTTCAGAATAACATAGAGCAAAGCCTTGCTTTACCAGTGAGTACTCAACACTTAAAAAAGAGGAATACAATGGCAAATGGAAACCGTGAATGTGCAAGTACAATGTGAAAAGTGAATGAATGTCACTCAGTCGTGTCCAATTCTTTGTGATTCCATGGACTGTAGACTTCCAGGCTCCTCTGTCCATGGAATTCTCCAGACCAGAATACTGGAATGGTTAACCATTCCCTTCTCCAAGGTATCTTCCCAACCCAGGGATAGAACCCAGGTCTCCTGCATTGCGGGCAGATTCTTTAGCGTCTGAGCCACCAGCGAAGCCCACAGTGTGAGTTAGGTGGATATTTACTGAGCCTTGTCCCTGACTTTTGTATATCATTTTCTTTAACTAGCTCTTCTGTTTACTATGTTGTTTGATACGGATGTTTGACGTGGTACTACAGAGTTCAGTTTTACAATTTCTATTTTGTCAGATGCTTTTGCCAAAGAATACTATAGTGACCTGCCATTTGAAAAATTTTAAATGTTTTAGACATTATTTCTGGCAAAGTTGAGTTTTGGAGCATCTTAAATCACTCCAGATTATTAGAAGAACAAAATAAAAACTACAACTTGAATTTTGAGAATCATCAGTAGTCTGATATTTTTTGTTAGATTTTCATTCTGAAATGTATAGGGTGATTTAAGAATCCATTAAGTTTTATTAATAAGGAGCAACTAACTGATCCCTAAAGACCGTGAAACTGAAATTACCTTTTTGGGCATATCACTATAACATTCAAATGAATCATACATAATCTCACATTTTTTTCACAAAAACTGGTAAATTGAATCCTCTAAATTTTATTTCTAACAGCATTAATTAAGCCAATAGACATAATATTTATTAGAGCGCTTTAAAATATGTTTGGTTTATTTATAATCTAAGCCATTGCAAACTACACAGTGTACCTTTTCACTTGTTTTGCTTTGGTTCAGCTATTAAGAGTAGGTATTTCTGTCATTCTCACAAATAATAAGCACAATTCTCAATTTCAGAGTGAACCAGATCAAGTGAGGCAGTGTAGTTTGATGGCAAACAGAACAATATGCTGGGAGTTAGCAGCTCCTGACTTAATGCCCATCTTACTTGCAATTTTTGTCAAGTCACTTCATTCTCCTTTCTTCCTAAAGAACCAATTGCCTCCACAGTTACTTTTTGAAGATACCAATTTGAACAAATCCATTCCAATATTATAAAAATCTACACCCACACCAACCAAAGGGATCTTCAGCAGTGAGTTGGGAATGCCACACACATCTGTGCCTTCCTGCTCCATCTGTTCCCTCCCTGAGCTGTGTCAGGCTTTGCTGTCTCAGGCAAAAACCCAGGACATTGCCCTGGAGCACTGGGGGTGGGAACCCCACTGGAGTTCAAGTCCAGTCATTTTTCTGCTCATACAGTGGGTAAATTTAGGAAGAAAGCAGGGAATAGAGATTTGTAGTTATAAAAGAAGTCTCTAAACATAGTTCATATAAAAGAATTTTAGTAATTGCAATTTTGACTTATGAAAGTGACTGCAGGTCAATCCTATTTCCAATAATCTGAGTTTTTACCTACCTATGAAATATTTCGCTTCTAATGGTGAACTTGACTCAAAATTCTAACTGGCCGAGGCCTTTAGTTCCTATGACCCTTCACCCTCATTTTACAAACGGAGGAAATATATCAAGGACGTTTTAGAGGCAGTGTGATTCAATAACTTCTTTCTCTCCTGGTATAAGATAACCATCTCTTTGGTCTCCGCTGTAGGGGCACCTTTGGAACCGTGTCAGCACTGGTCATCATTGGCTGGTGTAGTCTCTCAGCCTCCAAAATCTTCATGTCAGCTTTGGCCATGGAAGGACAGCAGCTTCTCATTGCCTATCCTTGTGCCTTACTTTATGGACTCTTTGCCCTCTTAACAGTTTTCTGAAGAGTGTTCAAGATGGCATTACAGATTCTATTTGTTTGCTGATGTTCAGGTTATCTCGGAAATGGTTTAGCATTCACATTTGGTCATATGATTTCTATTCTTATCGCTGTTAAGAGAATAAGCAGAGAGACAAAACAGCACTTAAGGATGGGACTCTAATAGGCTGTTTGGTTTGAATGATGATTTGCTTTTTGGTTGATGCATTAAAACAATTTAAAATACTTTAAAATAAAAGGATAATAATTGTTGTACTGATGGACTCTATTTTTCTTAATGGATGCATTTCTGAGAAATTGTAAGTAAGTAAAATCATATGCTGACTGGGTAGAGGAAATCTACACTGAGCCTTTTGAGAGAACTTCATGACATTTCAAGCTGTGTACAAGTGGTTAAAGTCACACTGTGCAAGACCTTTGGAGAACTGCAGGGGAGGATTATTTAGAGTTTTATTCACCTGAGAACTGAATCTCCTGTCTCTCTGTTCATTTACTTCCCCAACTGTTGTTTGGTTCCATTTGAGCAATGCATTCTCACCAGTTTGAAGCCCTCATTTCCTTCTTATTTTAGACACCATGGTTCATTACTATAATTTCTTCCTTGAACATGTATGTCCTCAGTAAGCTTGCCATTTGCTCCCTGAATAGATGAATGTGAATGGAAGAAATCCTACTTGTTTCTCCTTTATTATAGTACTACATCTTAAATGGCTGCTCTGTATTACCTTTCAAATCCTACTGTATTNTTTTAGACACCATGGTTCATTACTATAATTTCTTCCTTGAACATGTATGTCCTCAGTAAGCTTGCCATTTGCTCCCTGAATAGATGAATGTGAATGGAAGAAATCCTACTTGTTTCTCCTTTATTATAGTACTACATCTTAAATGGCTGCTCTGTATTACCTTTCAAATCCTACTGTATTACCCTACTAAATTCACTTTTTCACTTTCTGAGATAATTGTTTGTAACAATTTCTCCACTAGGGCTTTCCCGGTGCCTCAGTGGTCAAGAATCTGCCTGCAGTGCAGGAGATGTAGGTTCAGTCCTTGGGTTGGGAAGATCCCCTGGAGAAGCAAGTAGCAACCCACTTCAATAGTCTTGCTTTGGAAATCCCATGAGAGGAGCCTGTCAGGCTATAGCCCATGGGATTGAAGGAGTCAGACACAACTTAGCAACTAAACAGTAACAACAACAATTTCTTCACTACTCAGATCTTGAATACTCTTTTCTGTTAGTTGATGACTTTTCTTATTTTATTGAAAAAAGGAAACATCTAGAAGAAAATTACATCTTCCCATCATCAGATCTATCAACCTACATGCATCTTTATAGATATATGTATATATCTATGCATTTGTGTGTATACATATGTGTGTATTTACATAAGCACAACATTCCCCCTGTAAAAGCCAGAGAACTGGGCCATCAATGGAGAGTGATGTTGAATTAAAGAATTTTTATTTTACGAAAAGAGACATTGAAAGATGCTTTTGTGGTAATATAAATGATAAGTCAAGAGGAAAACACTGATTGTGCAGGTGGAGGGGATGCGTGTGGAGGGGAAAGGAGACAATGACGAGGGGGAACGTGTGATGCGTGAATGTGTGAAAGACCTTTGCATATGGCAGGGCACATGCATAATTACCAAACATCTGCTCCTGTGATTGTCCTGTGAATTACCCCTCTCCCCTTTGAAGCTCCAGACCCCTATCCCATTCCTTAGCTCAGGATGGCATGTAAGCCCCTGTTGCTCAACTTGTTTTTGAGTCTTATATCTTTGGGGCTTCTATATGAATGAAATTAAATTTGTTTTCGCCTGTTAATCTGTCTTATGTTAACTTAATTATTTGGCCAGCCAAAGAACCTAGAAGGGAAGAAAGAAAAAAATTTCCTCCTCTACAGTGGGTGTTTATCATTGCAGTAAAGGAGAAGAAAATGGCTGCAGCCTGAATAGAAATTGCGTTGGGAGTGGGGAAAAAATAGACAATAAAAAAGTAAGCAATGAATAAACAAGATAATTACAGAATTCTGAGAAGGGTACTAAGGAGGAACATGAAGAGGAGAAGGCAGTGCTGTGGTGTTAAACTTCTGTGCTTTATAACTAATAAATGAATCCGTTAACGAATCATGGTCTTTCCTTAAGTTCTTCCTTTTTTCTACTTGAACTAAATTGGTCTTACTCACTGTTTGTTTAAGAGAAATGAAGCAAAAATGTTGTTTATGATAACATTTTTCTATGGTATTATCTTACCAATTTCTTAGAGGTATATTTATATTACAGATTTTAATTTTTTACCTTTTAGAAAGTATTTTAATTTTTAAAAATTATAGGTAAAAGTTGCTCTAAATTTAGGATTTAGGTTCACATGGTTTTTCTGTGCATAAAAACAGTTATACCCAAAAAAAGGTTTGATTCTTCTACTATGAAAAATGGTAACATCTGTATAAAAAAACACCATAAACAAAATACTAAATATTTTGTACTAGCAAGGAATAAGAATAAATTCATTTAATAGTTCCTAAGAGCAGAATTTTAAAATACCTAGGAATTAATGTAAAAATAATTATAAATGGTGTCTATGAAAATAATTATAAAATATTAGAGGCACTTTTTAAAAAGATCAGATATGTTGACATATATCTTATATCCCAGGATGAGAAAATTGGACTTTGTAAAATAATGTCCTCTAAATAAATGTATGAAGTGAAGTGAAGTGGCCAAGTTGTGTCCGACCCTTTGTGACCCCATGGACTGTAGCCTACCAGGCTCCTCCCTCCATGGGATTCTCCAGGCAAGAGTACTGGAGTGGGTTGCCATTTCCTTCTCCAGGGGATCTTCCCGACCCAGGAATCGAACCCGGGTCTCCAGCATTCCAGGCAGATGCTTTAACCTCTGAGCCACCAGGGAAGCCATTTATTTATAAATAAATGTATAGGCTTAATATAATTTCAATTTTAAAAGTTCAAGGAGTATTTTTCTTGGAAACAGCAATGACTTTAATGTTAATCTGAAAAACAAATGTGTAACTGTGAAAAATTGAAACAATCAAAAAATATGTTACAATAGGCAATAAGTTAAATCAGGTTTTGTTCATCTTGATGGTTGAATGCTAGGCAACTCCATGAAAATATTTTGGAAAAATGATACATGAGAAAATGCATGTGCAAAATTTTCATAATTTTGTTATTTACTGAAGACTTACTATGGGTTGACATGGAAGCTTTACATTATTAACTCCCTTAATGCTCACCATAACTCCATGAAGTTTTCTTATTATCACCTCTGTTTTACAGATGAGGCTACTAGTTACAGACTGGCCAAATAACTTGCCCAAGATTACTCAGTGGATAACCAGGATTTGAATCAGAACTGAATTCCAGTGTCCATAACCACAACACGACCCTCCTGTTACTGAGCAGAAACTGTTTGCATTTTCCCATGATCGTCAACATGTCTGCTGCTTCTACTCAGATCATTCTTTTCCCTTGACCTTAGCCACTACTAGAAAGAGCCAAAGACCTTACCTGCTAGGGAATAGTAGTAAAGTAATAAGATAGAAGAAGAATCCAGAGTGTCTAACAGGAAGAAAGTGACACCTTCATGACTCCTGGGTTCATTCTGAACTTTAGTTGAAATAAGCTATGCAGAGTCAGACCTAGTTGGCATTTGAATAAAAAAATCCCATGAAGTATATAAGGCTTTCCTCTCATTCCAAGCAGGGTTTGCATTATATGGATTTGTATGGATTGGAGATATTTTCCTTTGTTAATAGTGCTGTTTATGGTCAGTAGGATGCATTAGAGAACAAATGATAAAGTGAAAGGCACTTAGGGCACACAACTAGACATACACGTTTTTGGTGGAATAAAGTAAGTGTTAGTCACTCAGTCATGTCCGACTCTGCAATCCCATGGACTATAGCCCTTCCAGGCTCCTCTGTCTATGGAATTCTCCAGGTAAAAATACTGGAGTGGGTTGCCATTCCCTTCTCCAGGGGATCTTCCCCACCCAGAGATCAAAACTGGGTCTCCTACATTGCAGACAGATTCTTTACCATCTGAGCTACAGGGAAGAACCCACTTTATTTTGGTGTAAGAAACCCTAAAACCTTTTTCCCTTTTGCTCAAATGCTTTCAATTTATTTTATCTGAGAATGTAACATTTTCCACTTTTCTGTTTTTACTCTTGAATGAAAGTTGCAGGTTATGTGTAAAAGTTAAATGGCACATTTGGAGTCAAGAGATGGCCTTCATTTCTACAGGAATGAATGGGGACATGTGCTGAAAATAAAAGTCCCGAATTACTGAGACTCAAGTGCCCCAGTTCACAGTGGTTTAACTAGGGCAGTGGCCTTTGTAACATTTGATGACAGATGCCTTTCTACTTTGCTCTGGTTCCCAGTGAAGAATGTTAAATGTAAAATCACACTGACAATCTCCTGCTCTGCTTTTTCTTAGAGCACCGTAGGTTCTGTTCTATTTTTCAGCAACACAATGAGGGATCTATCTTTTCAAATCACTTTTCACTTATGAGTAGAAGTCTGGAGTGATTTTAAATGAGTGTTCTGGCAAGGAGAACAAGCAATTCTTGGACATCTGCAGGAAGTTCGAGAGTTCAACTCTGACACCATATACCTAGCGGCAGCATCAGATGCCACAGGTCTTAGCCTAATCCTTCTCCTACTTCAACCCCAAGCCCATATTTTTGGGCTGTACTTCTGACTGACTGGCTATGAATCAGGGGTTCCCCCTCTTAGGGTTAATTTACTAGAGCATTTCACAGAACTCATTTACTAGATTACTGGTTTATTATGAGAGGATATAATATAGGATACAGATAAAAATCCACATGAATGAGATGTGTAGGGCAGTTCATGGTGAAGTGAGCCTCCATACTCTCTCAAAGGGTGCCACTCGCTCCAAATCTCCACATTTACCAAACCAGCAACTCTCTGAACACAATCCTTCTGAGTGTTTTGCTGTGGTAGTTGTTCAGTCACTCAATCATGTCTGACTCTTTGCAACCGACGTACTCTGGCCCTCCAGGCTCCTCTGCCCATGAGATTACCCATTCAAGAATACAGAATACTAGGGTGGGTTGGAATGAAAACTGACCTTTTCCAGTCCTGCGGCCACTGCTGAGTTTTCCAAATTTGTTGGCATATTCACTTTCACAGCATCATCTTCCAGGATTTGAAACAGCTCAACTGGAATTCCATCACCTCCACTCCAGTACTCTTGCCTGGAAACTCCCATGGATGGAGGAGCCTGGTAGGCTGCAGTCCATGGGGTCGCTGAGTCAGACACGACTGAGTGACTTCACTTTCACTTTTCACTTTCATGCATTGGAGAAGGAAATGGCAACCCACTCCAGTGTTCTTGCCTGGAGAATCCCAGGGATGGCAGAGCCCAGTGGGCTGCCATCTGTGGGGTCGCACAGAGTCGGACACGACTGAAGCAACTTAGCAGCAGCAGCAGCAGCCACTAGCTTTGTTCTTAGTGATGCTTTCTAAGGCCCACTTGACTTCACATTGCAAGATGTCTGGCTCTAGATTAGTGATCACATCCTCATGATTATCTGGGTCGTGAAGATCTTTTCTGTACAGTTCTTCTGTGTATTCTTGCCACCTCTTCTTAATATCTTCTGCTTCTGTTAGGTCCATACCATTTCTATCCTTTATCGAGCCCATCTTTGCATGAAATGTTCCCTTGGTATCTCCAATTCTCTTGAAGAGATCTCTAGTCTTTCCCATTCTGTTGTTTTCCTCTATCTCTTTGCATTGATTGCTGAAGAAGGCTTTCTTATCTCTTCTTGCTATTCTTTGGAACTC
>SJYX01022081.1:95771-123160 GCA_006410675.1 Oreotragus oreotragus | reverse complement strand
CCTAGTCAAGGCTATGGTTTTTCCTGTGGTCATGTATGAATGTGAAAGTTGGACTGTGAAGAAAGCTGAGCGCCGAAGAATCGATGCTTTTGAACTGTGGTGTTGGAGAAGACTCTTGAGAGTCCCTTGGACTGCAAGGAGATCCAACCAGTCCATTCTGAAGGAGATCAACCCTGGGATTTCTTTGGAAGGACTGATGCTAAAGCTGAAACTCCAGTACTTTGGCCACCTCATGCGAAGAGTTGACTCATTGGAAAAGACTCTGATGCTGGGAGGGATTGGGGGCGGGAGGAGAAGGGGACGTCCGAGGATGAGATGGCTGGATGGCATCATGGACTCGATGGACGTGAGTCTGAGTGAACTCCGGGAGATGGTGATGGACAGGGAGGCCTGGCGTGCTGCGATTCATGGGGTCGCAAAGAGTTGGACACGACTGAGCGACTGAACTGAACTGAGGGTGGGTTGCCATTTCCTTTTCCAGAAGATCTTCCTGACTCAGGGACTGAACCCATGCCTGCATTAGCAGGCAGATTCTTTACCACTGAGTGACTAGGAAAGTTCCATTTTGGGTGTTTATAAAGGCTTTATTTATATGCAAAGAGATAGAGGAAAACAATAGAATGGGAAAGACTGGAAATTTTCTTCAAGAAAATTAGAGATACCAAGGGAACATTTCATGCAAAGATGGGCTTGATAAAGGATAGAAATGGTATGGACCTAACAAAAGATACTAGGAAGAGGTGGCAAGAATACGCAGGACTATGCAAAAAAGATCTTCATGACCCAGATAATCACAATGGTATGATCACAAACCTAGAGCCAGACATCCTGGAATGAAAATTCAAATGTGTCTTAGGAAGCATCACTACGAACAAAGCTAATGGAGGTGATGGAATTCCAGTTGAGCTACTACAAATTCTAAAAGACGATGCTATGAAAGTGCTGCACTCAATATGCCAGCAATTTTGGAAAACTCAACAGTGGCCAGAAGACCAGAAAAGGTCACTTTTCATTCCAATTCCAAAGAAAGGCAATGCCAAAGAAAGCTCAAACTACCACACAATTGCACTCATCTCCCATGCTAGCAAAGTAATACTTAAAATTCTCCAAGCCAGGCTTCAATGGTATGTGAATTGAACCTCCAGATGTTCAAGCTGAACTTAGAAAAGGCAAAGGAACCAGAGATCAAATTGCCAACATCCGTTGGACCATCAAAAAAGCACAAGAGTTCCAGAAAAACATCTACTTCAGCTTTATTGACTATGCCAAAGCCTTTGACTATGTGGATCACCACAAACTGTGGAGAATTCTGAGAGATGGAAATACCAGACCACTTGACCTGCCTCCTGAGAAATCTGTATGCAGGTCAAGAAGCAACAGTTAGAATTGTACATGGAACAACAGACTGGTTCCAAATCGGGAAAGGAGTATGTCAAGGCTGTATATTATCACCCTGCTTATTTAACTTATATGCAGAGTACATCATGAGAAATGCTGGACTGGATGAAGCACAAGCTGAAATCAAGATTTCTGGGAGAAATATTAATAAGCTCAGATATACAGATGACACCATTCTTATGGCGGAAAGTGAAGAACTAAAGAGCCTCTTGATGAAAGTGAAAAAGGAGAGTTAAAAAGTTGGCTTAAAACTCAACATTCAGAAAACTAACATCACGGCATCCAGTCCCATCACTTCATGGGAAATAGATGTGGAAACAATGGAAACAGTGACAGACTTTATTTTGAGGGGCTCCAAAGTCACTGCAGATGGTGAATGCAGCCATGCAATTTAAAAACACTTATTCCTTGGAAGGAAAGTTATGACCAACCTAGACAGCATATTAAAAACCAGAAACATAATTTTGCCAGCAAAGGTCCATCTAGTCAAAGCTTTGGTTTTTCCAGTGGTCATGTATGGATGTGAGAGTTGGACCATAAATAAAGCTGAGTGCCAAAGAATTGATGCTTTTGAACTGTGGTGTTGGAGAAGACTCTTGAGAGTCCCTTGGACTGCAAGGAGATCCAACCAGTTCCTCCTAAAGGGAATCTGTCCTGAATATTCATTGGAAGGACTGATGCTAAGCTGAAACTCAAATACTTTGGCCACCTGATGGGAAGAACTGACTCATTTGAAAAAACTCTGATGCTGGGAATGATTGAAGGCAGGAGGAGAAGTGGACAACAGAGGATGAGATGGTTGGATGGCATCAGGGACTCAACTATGGGAGTTGGTGATGGACAGGGAAGCCTAGTATGCTGCAGTCAATGGGTCACAAAGAGTCAGACATGACTGAACTGAACTGAACTGAAAGGCTTTATTGCATAGTCATGGTTGATTAAATCATTTGCCACTGTAGATTGATTTAACTTCTAGCCCCTCTCCCCTCCCCAGAATTGGGAAGGTAGAACTGAAAGCTTCAATTTTCTAATTGTATGGTTGGTTCTCCTGACAACCAGCTTGAGTGAGATCCAAAAGTCACCCCATTAACAAAGGAAGAGACACCCTTGTTGCACTTCTCATTTCCAAGATTTTTAAAAAAAAATTATGATTATTTTATTGCATACATATATTCCAAAGATATATATTTATATCATTATTATAGATTTTTTAAGTTTAAAAAGCCAGCTAGGCTGTGTGTATATTCAGTCCACTCAAGATGGCTGTTCTCTTGCTCTCTGTACATCTCCTGCTCAACCAATGTCTGTTTCATCTATACCCTACTCAGATGACTGACCTTCCTACATACTGTCCCTCATCCCAGCTAGTGATTGTTCTTAATAAAGGTGATGAGGGGTGTGCCCCTCTGCTAGATTCTCTGGTAACCAATGAGCTAATTTTATGTCAATTCCCCCTATAACTAGCAATTTTCTCTTCCCCTAGAGCAGACTTGCTGCCACGTCCTGCCTGCCATCACCTTACACTGTGGAGTATCACTCCAGGGCCTTGTTTCAGATGTGTGAGCTCCCCTGATTCAATAAACCATTAATGTCTCTGTTGCTTACTTTGGCCTCTTTCCTCAGTCCTGAAGCTGGGCAGGCACAAGGCTTGTAGGTCTGTGGGGTGCAGCCCATAGAGAATCCATGATTATGGTAACCAAATGCATATTTTCAGAAAGGAAATCTTAGATTCTAGTCCTGCCTCTGCATATAAACAGCTTGGTGACTTTGAGACCCTGATGTACCTTTCTGAATCTCATTTTCTTCACAAATGATACAGAGTTTGCAAAGTCCTTCCAAACTTGCTAGGTGCTTTGGGAGTTCACTTTGCTAAAGGCTCAGACAGTAAGGAATCTGTCCCCAATCCAGGAGACTCAGGTTCGATCCCTGGGTTGGGAGGATCCCCTGGAGAAAGGGATGGCAACCTACTCCAGTATTCTTGAATGGAGAATTCCGTGGACAGAGGAGTCTATTGGGCTACAGTCAATGGGGTCACAAAGAGTCAGACACGACTGAGCTACTAACACTTTCACTTTCTATGGGGATGAACTAGGATGCTTCACATAATTTACCTAGACCAGTGCCTGGAATATAGTAGTTACTCAATAAGTGAAAATTTACCCGTAGAACCTCTGGGGTAAAATTATAATAAATACTGTTTGATATTCCATATATCTTGAATGAAATTGTAAGTAAAGGATGACTTTAATTGGTATACATAAATATAGCGGAAAACATTTTTTTTTGGCATAGTAGTGCCATTCGTGAAAAGATCATGTCAAAGACAGTTAAACATTTTTGTGTTATTAGAAATATTAACACAAGTTTATGAACTTGAAAAAGGGTCTTTGCTGAAGTTTTATTATTAATATTTGGCTACCGAGCATCTGAATCTCCTTCTAATGTTGAGGATATTCTGCATCTCCCAAAACAGAAAATAAAGTAGATGGTTATATCCTCTCATTGATTCCTGTAAGTTAGTAGCATGTGAACAAAGGTCAGCCTATTATTTATAGATCCACTTGTTTATTACTTGGAATCCTGATCAAGTGATACAGGAACAGAGGGACACTTAGAAGTACTCATGGAAACAGAAGCAGGACATATATAGCTAGGGTTATATATAGACTAGACTTTCTTTCTGACAAGACCTGGGCCATGTTCTCTGCCTGGTCTCTTTTGAATTATGTCCTTTTCACAAGCTTGGTCCTCTTGCCCTAAAATTGATTCTATAATCTATCTTATGTATGCTCAGTCGCTCGGTCGTGTCAGACTCTTTATGACCCCATGGACTGTAGCCCTTCAGGCTCCTCTGTCTATGGAATTCTCCAAGCAAGAATAGTGGAGTGGGTTGCCATTTCCTCCCCCGGGGAATCTTCCCAACCCAGGGATTGAATCTGCATCTCCTAAGGCTACTACATTGCAGGCCAATTCTTTACCGCTAAGCCACTCACCAGAGTAGCCCTGATCTATCCTCTATCTTTCTTTAAAATCCTACTTTCTTTTTTCCTTTTTAAAAAAATTTATTTTGGCTGAGCCAGTTCTTAGTTGTGGCACGTGAGATCTTTAAAGTTGCAATGCATGAGATCTAGTTCCCTGATCAAGGATTGGACTTGGGTTCCCTGCATTCAGAACGAAGGAGTCTTAGCCAGTGGACCCCCAGGGAAGTGCCCCCATTTCCTTTTATATTAACCAAAATCGTTTTCTGTTGTTTGCCATCAAGACTAGACTAGACTGAGTCATTTCAGTCGTGTCCGACTCTGTGTGACTCCATAGATGGCAGCCCACCAGCCTCCCCCATCCCTGGGATTCTCCAGGCAAGAACACTGGAGTGGGTTGCCATTTCCTTCTCCAATGCATGAAAGTGAAAGTGAAGTCGCTCAGTCGTGTCTGACTCTTAGTGACCCCATAGACTACAGCCCACCAGGCTTCTCTGTCCATGGGGTTTTCCGGGCAAGAGTACTGAAGTGGGGTGCCATTGCCTTCTCTGTGCCATCAAGAACTCCAAGGAATTAGTTAACTAGTGAATATTTCTTTTCAGTATCACCTAACCTTTGGAATATAAATTTCGTTATCATAACATGGAGGGCTCAAATAAATGTACTCTCTGTATTGTCCAAGAAGACAACTATAGCTAACTCTAACATGCAGAGCAATTAGCACCTAAACTGTCAGTGTGCAGGACACATCATGCAAACTGACACCAAGAAAATGGCACTTGAAACTTACTGTCATCTGAGGAGAGGAGTTTGGTAACTAAAGTATAATTCCCAGACTCTGGTATACATTAAGAACATGGGCCTTATCTGCCCCACCACTAAACTTTCTGAGACTGTAGTTGATGGTGTAGAATGTGGTACAGAGGGAGGAGCCATGCTAGAATGGCTAAAAGCAGCAAGTGAGAAGGACCGCATTAAATGTGGAGTGCAGGCAGGGGCAGAAGGAGGGAGAAAATACATCAGCCAAACGTCCTCCCACTGACCCAGTCAAAAGTGCACGCCTCTTCAGCTGCCTTCTGAAAAAGCTGCCGTGAGACCAGCACCTGAGTAGGCGCTGCAATCTGTCTTGCCTTTTAAAAGGAATTCATCTTTACTTCATAAAAAGTGTGGGCCTTGTAGATAAACAACCATTCTGAACTTCCCTCTGAGGAATCATTTATTGACCAGGTAGGGGTGAGAGAAGCCAGTACAAGTACAAGCAAGGTTTTTCTTGTGTCACAAGTGTATTAGAGCAACTTTTATAGAATTCTTTCAGATTCCTCGAATTTTCTCAGAATAGGATTGTTTGAAGGGGCCTTAAAATGGTGTTTAGTGTTTCTTTGTTTATGTTCTTCATTTGCTTACAGTGATTGCTGGAGCAAGCCCCCAAAATATAGAGAATGTGCAAGGATATTTTTATTCCTAGCATAATTTTTATAAACATTGACTACCAAAGCATTCATTTTATATCTTTTGGGACATGACCCTGAGTTTGTGTTTTTGCAAGGAGTCATTGAGCCTAGTTTCAAATTTTATGTGCTTATAACCTGTACCCTACTTATCTGCCCTGAGTCGTAAGTACTATTAAGAAACAATGCTTAATTAAAACAATAAATTAGAAGTATAAATAACTTCTCTCTGATGAATGATATGCATTGATAATTGATCTCAATAGACAGACCATTTCTAGAAATATTTCCCAAAAGATAAATTCCCTTCAGCATGAACTCCATTCAATAAGCCTTTCCTCCTTTATAAACTTTGATGAAACAGATTCTTTAAGTAGCCATTAGAATTATTTAAATATTATATTTTCATATTATTTACAAATAATGAGAAAAAGTCTATTTACTAATCTTCACTCTCATAGTTTAATCTTGAGAAGATGCTTTTTAACTTGAGCAGAATGAGCTGATCCAGACTGTTTTTAAGGATATCATCAGCTTCATGGAAATATTATGGAAATATTCAGAACCAGCAGCCATTTAGCTGTGACAGGTTTCTCTCCTACATGAGCCACGGCTCCAAGGCCAGGCCATCATATCCTGGGTGTGCAACTAGTAGGTAGGGTCAATGAAACTTTTTTTTAAGACTCTTCCACTTTTGCTTTCTACATTTTTTTTTCCTTCCATGGATAGAAAGACTCCTTGGTGGCTCAGATGGTAAAGAATCTGCCTACAATGCAGGAGACCTGGGTGCAATCCCCATTTTGGGAAGATCCCCTGGAGAAGAGTATGGCAATCCACTCCAGTATTCTTGTCTTGCGTATCCCCACGGACAGAGGAGTCTGTTGGGCTATAGTACATGGTGTCGAAAAAAGCTGGACATGACTGATTGACTAAGCACAGCACAGTGTGTGTATACAATAGGCATAAGCTAAGCTAAGCTAAGTCGCTTCAGTCTTGTCTGACTCTGTGTGACCCCATAGACGGCAGCCCACCAGGCCCCCCTGTCCCTGGGATTCTCCAGGCAAGAACACTGGAGTGGGTTGCCATTTCCTTCTCCAATGCATGAAAGTGAAAAGTGAATGTGAAGTCGCTCAGTCGTGTCCGACTCTTAGCGACCCCATGGACTGCAGCCTACCAGGCTGCTCTGCACATGGGATTTTCCAGGCAAGAGTACTGGAGTGGGGTGCCATCGCCTTCTCCCACAATAAGCACAAAGGAAGTCTCTAAAGAGCTAATACGTGTTGGGTATCTATTATGTTTCATTGTTTTATGTAGAAACTCTCATTTCAGTGTCATAAAAAACAATGAGCCATTCATTGTTGTTCAGAGACATTATGGTATTGTACAAAATATAAACTAAGATAATACAATGCCTATTTCATATGCTCCCATAACATCATGTGTCTACCCTTGTTGTAGATATTAGAAATGTCTATATATTTGTCTATACCTTCAGCGGAGTTAAGTGTCCTGAGGATACTGATTGTATTACTGATACTGAATGCTAGGACTGCCATCACAAAGTACCACAGACTGAATGTCGTCAACAACAGAAATTTGTTTTCTCACAGTTCTGAAGGCTACAAGTCCAAAGTCAAGGTGTCTGTTAGTGTGGGTTCCTCTGAGACCTCTCTTGTTAGATTGTCTGTAGCTACCTTTTATCTGTGTCCTCTCATGTTCTTTCCTTGGCCTGTGACTTCTATGTCTTAATTTCCTCTTCGTAAAAGAACACCAGTAATATTGGATTAGGCTCACCCGTAAGTCCTTATTTTACTTTAATTACTTCTTTAAAGATCCTATCCACAAATACATTCATATTCTGAAGCACTGGGGCTTAGGACTTCAATGTATAAATTGGAAGGGAGTTTTGGAGAGCACAATTCAGTTCATAACACTCTCATGTCTAATCATTTTTATGTCCTCACCACAGAGTTAATGTTTGTTTCTATCATATTAGCCATCCTTCCAAGTAATTTTCTAACTTCTTCCACAATTTTCTAAGGACAGCTCTTCTCTATACCCTTATGACACAGCCCCCATCTGCCCACCAACCCTTTGTGTAAGTGTGCCCAGAAGTATGGCTGCTGTCCACAGTTCCTTCCCTCTCTGTACCATGTTTATTCCCCGTCTTGAATCTGGGATGCTTATGACTCATCTGGCCAATATAACATGGTGTATATATATGATGTTGCTCCAGTTCTGAACCCAGCCTTTAAGAGGACTGGCTACTTCAGCTCCCTGGCTCTTGAGGTCTTAAGCCATTGTATATGAAGTCCAGGCTCCTTTGTTGCAACAAGACAGTCTCTGTAGGAACACTGAGGAGCTAGGAATGCTGGTGAGGAAAGCATTATGGGCAGAGAGCTTCTAACTTGAGAATATGTTGACAGGAACTCTACCTCGAAGTACTATCGGTTATAATCACTCTATGCTCCTTTGACTTCAGTGTCCCCATTTATGACCTTGGGGAGCATAGATGGCCATAACTTTAGAGAATTCCTTTGAACTAGCCCAGGGCATAGGGTAGGCGTGAGAGCAGTCTTCTTTTTCGTCCTTACCCTTATCTAGCTCTGTCCAAAGGGAACTCTAGGCCACTAAACTATTTAATAAAATTAATATATTTTTAGGCCAAACTCTTGCACTTTTAACATGAAACCAATTTCATGTATTTTGAAATCTATTCACTGGAGCAACCATCCACAGATTGGTTCTCAAATATTCTTAAACCTAAAATGCCTGTTAAGGTACAATTGGTGCTGTCAACATTCCTTACACAGTTTTAATGAGAAAAAAAATTAAAAGCACACTTCTTTGGATGGTCAGTCATTAATCACTGCAATGATAGCTGGGAAGTAAATTAACTGATACAATAACCTCTTCCCCTTCAGAAGCTAAGCAATCATAAAGGTACCATGGGAAAATTGGCTCCATCCGAACACATTTTCTAAGGAGTGATGATAATTAAAAATGGTAAAAATCAAAGAATTTTTTTTTAAGTTTAAAAAAGAAACATTCTGAGAACCTCAAACTTGGAAGCAGTCCTGTAATTCTCATTTTCCCCTCACTGTTGCTGCCTGTACACTTCCCAAGCCATGGCTGCACTCTTTCCCTCTCCTCTGGGAAGCCCCTTTGGGTCCAGTGAGGACTTGGAGTCGTTACTGTGTCCTTTGCATCCTGTGGATGATGTGCTCCGCACTCCATCCTGAGATCTTTGATAATTGGAGCAACATTTATTTCTCTCCTATTTCCATCCTGCCACCAAAGCCACAGTCTGGATGTTGCTGTTTTCTAGAATCCATCTCAAGAAAAAATATTTCACTAGAATTCTCAGTTCCTCAATTCTTTCTTTCTTCCAACCCATCCCTAGTATTCTTTTTCCATTCCCAAGACATTTAATCAATAACAATAACCTCAGATATGCAGATGACAACACCCTTATGGCAGAAAGCAAAGAAGAACTAAGGCACCTCTTGAGGAAAGTGAAAGAGAAGAGTGAAAAAGTTGGCTTAAAATTCAACATTCAGAAAACTTAAAATCATAGCATACAGTCCCATCATCTTATTGCAAATAGAAGAGGAAACAATGGAAACAGTGACAGACTTTATTTTGGGGGCTCCAAAATCACTGCAGATGGTGACTGCAGCCATGAAATTAAAAGACGCTTGCTCCTTGGAAGGAAAGTTATGACCAACCTATACAGCATGTTAAAAACAGAGACATTACTTTGTCAACAAAAATCTTTCTGGTCAAAGCTTTGGTTTTTCCAGTGGTCATGTGTGGATGTGAGAATAAGACTATAGAGAAAGCTGAGCGCCAAAGGATTGATGCTTTTAAACTGTGATGTTGGAGAAAACTCTTGAGAGTCCCTTGGATTGCAAGGAAATCCAACCAGTCAAACCTAAAGGAAATCTGTCCTGAATATTCATTGGAAGGACTGATGCTGAAGCTGAAACTCCTGTACTTTGGGCACCTAATGTGAACAACTGACTCCTGGAAAAAACCCTGAGGGCTAGGAAAGATCAAAGGCTGGAGGAAAAGGGGACAACAGAGGATGAGATGGTTGGATGGCATCACCGACTCAAGGGACATGAGTTTGAGCAAGCTCCAGAAGTTGGTGATGGACAGGGAAGCCTGGTGTGCTGCAGTCCATGGGATCACAAAGAGTCAGACATGACTGAGCGACTGAACTGAACTGAAGACGTTTAACTTTTGTTTCTATCCAGGCCAGATATCATGGAATCTCACTTTCCCAACTCCCTAAGGATTTTGCCCTTCTCCTAACTTGTTTTGCCAAACTGCATATAATCTTACTTTAATACAAACTCCTGGTGACCTAATTTCCTACTTGGTCTGATGGGAATTGCTGGAAAACTGAAGAATCACACAAGGATATTGATTATGACTTTAGTTTATAAACTAAAATATCAAATAGGTTCATAAAACAACTCAATTTTTATAAAAGTAAAATATGTTTGTTATAGATCTCATGAAAACAAACAAAAAATAACAAAATGTGGGGAGAACAGACACCTATAAAATTGCACAGAAAATTGTCCAATTGCAATTGCACACCAAATACAAATGACAATTTGGTGCTTTTCCTTCTGATCACATTTCTATATAAATAACACACAAAGTACCTCTTAACTTACAGAATGCCCCTTATACTATTATGAAGTGAATCTATGCCATGTCTAATTTTTATTGGCTTCATAACAGTTCCCCTTTTAGGCGATTATACTTTTTAAACTTTCCTTTATTGCTGGATATTTAGGTTGTTATTGACCAGCGACTTAAACATTTTTTCCTCTAGAATGCATTTCTAAACTTAGGACCCGGAAGCTAAAGAAAATCAGTTTTGAAGTTCCGCAAGTACTTTTGAATTGCCTTTGAGAAAACTGAGAAAGGAATCTATTAACAGCGGAAGTTAAGACCAACTACTTGGCACTTTGAATAGCTTATCTAAAGTAGTACTGATTACATTAACAAGTCTTTGTAAATATAAGTGGCCAAAATTTTGTGTGTCTATTTCATATCTTGGATTATTAATAAGATTAAATTTTTCACTTTATAAATTTCTTCATATCTATTATTTTATGAATTTCTTATTCACATTTTATTTATTTTATTAAATAATTTTTTTTTTCCTGGCTGTTCATCATGTGGTGATCTTAATTCTCCTTTCCTGACCAGGTATTGAACTCATGCCTCCTACACTGGAACCAGGGACTCAACCACCAAACCACCAGGCAAGTCCTTTATTCACATTTTAAAAGTGACCACTTGGACTATTCCTGGCCATCTCACTTCCTGCACTCCTCTTGTACCATGCTGTGCTTAGTCGCTCAGTTGTGTCTGACTCCAACCCCATGGACTACAGCCCACCAGGCTCCTCTGTTCATGGGGATTCTTCAGGCAAGAATACTGGAGCGGGCTGCCATGCCCTTCCTCTCAATTCTCAGTGTCCTCCAGTGGTCATCCATACTAATCTTGCTTCCTACACTTTAAATTATCTATCTGACATGAACTGAGTCTATCTAGCAATAATATTCCTTCATCGAAACATTTTGTATCATGTATTGTGTTTGTTTATTAACAATTCAGAATAATTTTTTTTAAATTTGTGTGCTATTTTGTATTATGTGGGCTCAAAATGTGAGAATTATATTTACCAAAATCCCAAGTAAGATTCCAATAAGTATTTCAAGCAAGGGGTAGCCGGCCAAAAAGAAGCAGAAACCATTATTCCTCCTTAAGCAGAGGTGGGCAAACAAGGGCTTTGGCAGAAGGCAAATATGAGGTTTTTCACCTTCCTGATTTGATGCTATAGCCAGTTGATTAGCATTGACATTTCCCACAATTCCCAAATAAACTAAACTCTTGAATGCTAATGGCTTCCCTCGGAGGAGTCCAGCTGCATGTCAGAACCCCACCTAAGTTTTCAGGCTAGACCACAGGTAACTACAAGGCTTTGCCCTGTGGGCCTCCTAAGAGGAGGCACTCCTTACCAGACTTCGTGCACAGCCAGGGCCTTCAAGCTCTCTGGAGGAAGTCCCAGGAGCCAGGCTCCTCTGGTTCAGCCAGGCTCTTCTACCTATGAGATCACCTCATCAAGGGCACTTCCAGCACCTCCTGCTCTTTATTAAAGACCCTTGCCTAAGGCACTTCTCTTCTTGACTTTGGAGTCCCCCCTGTCACTTCAGGGCTTCCCAGGAGGCTCTAGTGGTAAAGAACCTACCTGCCAACATAAGAGACATAAGAGACTGGGGTTCAATCTCTCCGTTGGGGAGATCCCATGGAGGAGGGCACTGCAACACACTAGTATTCTTGTCTGGAGAATTCTACGGACAGAGGAGCCTGGTGGGCTACAGTCCACAGGGTCTCAAAGAGTGGAGCATGATGGAAGCAACTTAGCAGGCATGCACTGCCAGCTCACGGATACATGAGGAAGGAAGAGACCCCAACGTCCCTGATAAGGTTATCTCTTATATGTAGATGAGCCTGGCTGGGTCAGAGGAGCCTGGCTCCTAGGACTGTTACTCTCTCCAGAGAGCTTGAAGGCCCTGGCTGTGCAGCAAGTCTGGTAAGGCGTGCTTCCTCTTAGGAGGCCCACTGGGCAAAGCCTTGTAGTTGCCCGTGGTCTGTCTCTGAGAGAGAGCTGCTGGAGTCATGCCTTTGCAAGACTAAATCCTTTATAACGGGGCAGTCTTCTGGCTCTTTGTCTTCTTCTTGGCCAGCCTCATTGCTTTGACTCCCCTGGCTAATTTGTCACAGGATGCTCCGCTGGGTGCACAGGCATCCCTCAGTCAAGACGGATTTCGTCACAGAGAGNGCAAATTTGGAAAACTCAGCAGTGGCCACAGGACTGGAAAAGATCAGTTTTCATTCCAGTCCCAAAGAAAGGCAATGCCAAAGAATGCTCAGACTACCACACCTGTCTCTTATACACATCTGGTGGGTGGGGTTGGGGGCGTGGTTAGCAAGAGTTATGGCCTGGCTTTCCCTGCCCTCTTTACCCTCAAAGACTTGAACATGTGTATCGTCTCGCTTGCCCTAAGGATGGGAAATATATGACCTCTTTGCCTCCTAACAGAGTTTAAACCTTGTTTGTTCCTGACATAAAGTACCCAATGTCCATTTACCCATCCCATTCTTGTTATTGTTCCTTATATGGAAGTGCAGACCTTGAAATGTAGACCCAAATCTGATCATAAGCATGTAGCCCAGGGCCCATTTGTCCCTTGCCTCAAGAAATGTAAACTTGGGCTTGGTAGTGAGCACCCATTCTGGGACCCATCTTTTTCTCAACCCAGGAAGTGTAAACAGGGGGGCAGTTGTAAATATCTAACCTCAAACCCATCTATCTCCTGCCTCATTCAGACTCATTAGTAACCAAATAAATTAAAGTCATCAAATTAATATAGCAATAGTGTCTTATGTCTCCCCCTAAAATTAGCAAAGATACAAATGAATGCTAATAATTGTGAGGGTATAGGGAGGGGGTAGTGTAAATTATTGGAAACTTCTCCAAAAATTAATTTAATACTATGTGTCAAGAGATTTTAAATGCTCATATGTTTTGACCCATTCATATGTTTTGACTCATTAAATTTGACCCATTCTTGTGTATCATAAACGCAGCCAATGTTTAGCATTACCAACCAGAAGCTAAAATGGCAACAACTTACATTGCTGTGAAGTGTAACACTTCACATGTTATAAGAGATAACACTTGCTAAACATGAGATAACACTTGAAAAATGCCTGCAACACTGCCAGGACATACAGGAGTTCAGTAAATGTTAGGAATCATTCTTCTTTTGCATCTCGACTTAAAATGTGCACAGGCAATAAATAAATGAGTGAGAAAACCACAGTATGTATTGCTTGCCCACTATGTGCCAGACCCTATGCTAACTGCTGAATACATAATTGTGAATATTACAGGATTTTCTCTTACTCTTATGATATAGTGTAAGAGACTATGATATAGTCTATACTGTTGTGGGAAGCTTTGTCATTTCCTCCTCCAGTGGACACATCTTGTCAGAACTCCTCACCATGACCCGTCTCTCTTGGGCGGCCATGCAGCGCATGGCTCATGGTTTCACCGAGTTACACAAAGCCCTCGCCGTGACAAGACTGTGATCCATGAAGAGGAGTGATGAAGAGAGACTCTAAATAAATAAACACTATAAAATCTACATATACATGTTTACCTGTGTATATAAACATGTACATTCAAACACACTGAAGGAAATGAACATGTAACTGTGAGAGAAAAAGAGAAGAGATTACATTTAGAGAAGCGGGAGCAGGGCAGCACTCTCTGGCTGAGTCCTTGTAAGGGACCTTGTGTCCACCTTCCATTCGTTTGTTAAAGCTCTAACCTCTCACGTGACTGTCTTTTGAGACAGGGTCTTTAAAGAAGCGATTGAAGTTAAACAAGGTCTTAAAGGTAGGGCCCAGAAAGCAAACCTACTGGTAACTGATCTTAGACTTGTAGCCTCCAGAACTGTGAGTAGATAAATGTCTGTTGTTCAAGTCTTCTGCTGCTGCTGCTAAGTCACTTCAGTCATGTCTGACTCTATGTGACCCCATAGATGGCAGCCCACCAGTCTCCCCCATCCCTGGGATTCTCCAGGCAAGAGTACTGGAGTGGCTTGCCATTGGCTTCTGCTGCTGCTGCTGCTAAGTCACTTCAGTCATGTCCAACTCTGTGTGACCCCATAGACAGCAGCCCACCAGGCTCCCCCATCCCTGGGATTCTCCAGGCAAGAATACTGGAGTGGGCTGTCATTTCCTTCTCCAATGCATGAAAGAGAAAAGTGAAAGTGAAGTCACTCAGTCTGTCCGACTGTTAGCGACCCCATGGACTGCAGCCCACCAGGCTACTCCGTCCATTGGATTTTCCAGGCAAGAGTACTGGGGTGGGGTGCCATTGCCTTCCCTGGCCATTGGCTTCTAGTCTGTGGCATTTGTTACAGCACCCTGTGCAGACTAATACAAACTTGAAGGACAGGAGGAGGTGGCTATGTGCCGAGTAGGGCATTTCCAGGCAGAGTGAACATTAGACCCTAAGCCCAGGAGTCTGAAAATGATTGAAAAGCTTGGACAACTGAAGGAGGAACATCTTACCTGGGACCCTATGGATCCATTGTGAATATTTCTGAGATATCTTTGGAAAATGAGGCCAAAGTGATGTAACAACTAGTTATGGAAATAACAAATGGAATCATTCTTCAGATGGATTTTGATTTCCACTTCTAAGGGGTACAATGTGACTGAGATAAGGAGGAAGAGATTAGAGTTTTACATTCTGGCAGTGCCTGAGGTACTGATAACCATGGGAAACTCAACTTTGCGTGTTACAGATGTCAATGTTAAAACACAGGAATATGAAGAATATTAACAGAGATTAAACAGACAAATACCATACCAGCTAACATCAGGCATGTTTAAGAACTTAGGTCTCTTATATCCCTTTCAAGTGGTTTAAAGCAGTCACATTAAACTAAGCCAAATGTCCCACCCCAAACTGATAATTGATTGGGTTATGGCACCAGATCTGGATTTCTAGAAAATTAGTCTCTGTGGTGTCTGAAACCTAAGGAAAGCGGAAACTGCAAGCTAAAAGCATTAACTGTTAATGTTCTTGTTGAGTGTTCAGTTCAGTTCGGTTGCTCAGTAGTGTCCAACCCTTTGTGACCCCATGGATTGCAGCACACCAGGCTTCCCTGTCCATCACCAACTCCCAGAGTTTACTCAAACTCACGTCCATTGAGTCAGTGATGCCATCCAACCATGTCATCCTCTGTCATACCCTTCTCCTCCAGCCTTCAATCTTTCCCAGCATTAGGGTCTTTTCCAATGAGTCAGTTCTTCACATCACATGGCCAAAATTTTAGAGCTTCAGCTTCAGCATCAATCCTTCCAATGAGTATTCAGGAGTGATTTCCTTTAGGATGGACTGGTTGGAGTTGGACTGTTTGGAGTCCCTTGAAGTCCAAGGGACTCTCAAGAGTCTTCTCCAACACCACAGTGCGACAGCATCAGTTCTTTGGTGCTCAGCTTTCTTTATGGTCTAACTCTCACATCCATACATGACTACTGGAAAAATCATAGCCTTGACTAGACGGACCTTTGTTGGCAAAGTAATGTCTCTGCTTTTTAATATGCTGTCTAGGTTGGTCATAACTTTTCCTCCAAGGAGCAAATATCTTCTAATTTCAGGGCTACAGTTACCATCTGCAGTGATTTTGGAGCCCCCAAAAATAAAGTCTGTCACTGTTTCCCCATCAGTTTGCCATGAAGTGATGGGACCAGATGCTATGATCTTAGTTTTCTGAATGTTGAGTGTATTTGCCTCTATCTTCTCTTAGTAGGATTGACTGAGCACTGTTGGAAGTTCCAGGGTTTGAAGGTCCTGGGTCTGTTGTGTATGTTATTTACTTACATTATACTATATTCTCCAAAAAAAATGTCCCTTTCATAATTGTAGTAATAATAAAAGGGTGTATTTATTATTTATGTTATCTCTAACAGATGGCTAGATATATTATAAAACATATTTTATCTATGACATAGGTACTTTTAGTACCAATAGATGAAGAAAGTAAGGGAATATGTGGATAAGTTGTCAAAGGTTATCCAGCTAAGGGAAGAAGGAGTTGAACATGAACTGTTCTTATATGAAAGGAATGATTTCAATGAGCCCAAACTTCCTATACATAGAAAAACACTAAATTCTTTAACTTGGGATGTCAGGTTTCCTTTAAATTAACAATAATCTCTTGATGTTCAGGCTTCCTGCCCTTTTTTGTAAAACTTCTATATACCCTGGCTTCTCCCCTTTCCTCCTCAGAGTAGTTCTCTCAGGATCGTTTGAGATGCTGCCTCCTGGCCTTGAAATACTAAGAATTCCCACTGAATAAAACGTAACTCTTAACTTTTAGACTGTGAATATTTTTTCAAGTTGACACCATGATATCCTAAGCCATCTTCCCTTCTCTGAAACAATCAATTCCTAAGCTTCCCTGTCATGTAAACAATATTCTCTGACTTTTGCGATATACAGATAGCTTCTGACTACCACACTCTGTCTAGATGTTTCTTTTTCAGGCAGAATGTCTACCTATATTCCTGAGCTTGCAAACAATGTTGATGGAACCTTCTGAAGCCCAAATGAGAGCTGAAGTGTCTGCATCGATTAGCGTGCCTTTTAGAGAGTGCATTTCCTGTGTTCTGATGACCTTGTTGGCAAGATACCTCTGCCTTTGAATTATGAATAGTACTTATATGCAAAACTGCTTCTTTCATTTTTGAGCTACATTTCAGTAGGGCTATTATAAATGTAGGATTAGGCTTGGTCACGTGTAGTATTTCATTGAGAAGGACACAGAGTGACATCTCCCCCAGAATTTGCAGTGCCTATGGTCTTATGGTGCTTATGTTCCTCTGCCAAAGGATTCTCATAATCTTCTACAGACTGTTGATACCAAGTAGTGCTGGTAAGAAGTATGCTTTCAATACTTTCCGTATTTATTAAAGTTTTAGTTCTAGATGAAGCAGATATGGTAGTGAGGCCTAATCTCAGCATATATTTGGACCTTATACCCACAAACATTAGAACAGTCTGTTTCTGTTCAGTGCTTTAAGACAATAGTCTATCTGTGCTAAGATGGACTGACAGACTCTTGGTATACAAATTTTAGGAAATAGATCAATTGACATTAAACTCTTCAACATGTTCCCAAAATATTATTTTAAATACAGATTCCAGAGTGGAGAGAATATTTGGTCTGATGGTGTTCTAGTTTTATTTTTATGAAATTTTATTCTCTTTGCTATAAGGTTGCACTTATGTGAATTAATAGTGGAATTGAGCAAATCATGTTCATTTTCAGAAAAAGATAATCTAGATCAATCTTACCTTATAAATCTCATCAGTAAATCTCAGCAACCAAGTGATTTTAATGCAGCTAAAACGACACTAAGCATTTAATTTAGAATACTTGGGAAACACACTTTATAAACTTCCTTAAAAAGGAGCATTCATTAATCAGTAGATGCTGATCTGTTTTTGTGTGGGGAGAGGGTCCCAGCTTGTGTATAGTTAAGTTTCAGTTTCATTTTTGTCAGATGAACACGTCCTTCAAATAAACCCTTTCAAGGGCCTTCTAATTTAATTCATGGTATTAGTTCAATTGTCTAGGATACCAAGTAAAAAAGTCTGTCAGTCTATCTATCTATCTATCAATCTGTCATTTATCTATTAATATCTGCCATCTTGGTCTACTAGTTTCACACTTTTACCAGGTGATATGCTGAAGAATTGACTGAAGTCACTAAAGTATTATAAAGCTTCATGATGTGAAAGTTACACAATGTGATATGAATGACCAATGGTAATCTGTACATATAAAATATAAATATATATTAAATATATGTGTATATATATTAAACTTATTTAAGAATATTTGTGCATCCTGGACATTTTTTGGACCATTATTTATCAAATAGCATGCCACTGATGTAACAGAAAGAACCAAGTTGCTTTTAATTATACTTCCCAGGTGTCTCTGCGGTAAAGAATCTGCCTGCCAATGCAAGAGATGCAAATTCAGTCCCTTAGTCAGGGAGATTCCCTGGAGAAGGAAATGGAAACCCACTCCAGTATTCTTGCCTGAAAAATGCCATGGACAGTGGAGCCTGGTGGGCTACAGTCCATAGTGTCGCAAAGAGTCAGACACTACTGAAGCAACTGAGCATGCACTTTTAATTATGTCGTTAAAAACATTTTTTTTAAATGAGAGTATTGATTTGAAATAATGGTAGTTTTAGTTAAGAGAAAAGTTGGTTACACAAATCTCATATCTCAATTTTAGAATTTGTGTGTTTCTGATTCTATTGAAGATAGGACCAGAGAGAATATGGAGAGGTCACAATAAATTCAGGCACGCAGCCTGTCAACTATACAGTACTATGTATGTGGCTTCCCTGGTGGCTCAGATGGTAAAGAGTCTGCCTGAAATGCGGGAGTCCCAGGTTTGACCTCTGGGTGGGGAAGATCCTCTGGAGAAGGAAATGGCAACCCGCTCCAGTATTCTTGCCTGGAAAATCCCATGGATGCAGTAGCCTGGCAGGCTACAGTCCATGGGGGTCACAAAGAATCAGACACAACTGAGCAACTTCAGTGAATATGTAATGTACTGGTGGCTTAAAAGTTAAAAGACATTGCTCCTCCCCATAAAAGGCTTACAATCTATGTAATGGATTCTTGCCTATAAATATAAAATATAATCATCTAGCTGGTCGTATATCATGACCTTGCCACTGCCTATTACTAGGGAAAAATGAGGGACCTTCTCTGACTTTCAAGGACAAATGTATACTAGTTTATTCACTGAGATTGATTCATTTGATAGAATTTTTATGACCTTTCAGTTAAAGGAGACAGAGACTCACTCAAATTGACTCACTAATAATGAGGGATTTATGATAAGGAAACATTTAGGGCAATTAGAGAGACAGAGATGGAATAGGGTTCCAAGAATGGAAACCATAGCACAGCTGACCATTATACAAATGGACCTGGATCCAAGGAAGCACTAGTCATTTCAGCAGCAGAAGTTCATGAATTGTCAGTAGCTTGACATCAGTGCTATGTTCTTTGTATTGACTTGTTTAGTCTTTCTGCTGCTCCACCTTCTAACTTTGCTCCTCAGAACTTCAGCTTGTTTTATGATCCTTTATGCCCCCAAACCTAAATACTTCTTGGCCCTATCTAATCCTCCTGGCTTCTTCTTATTTTTCTTAACATGTTTATTGTTTTACTTGATTTTTGAATATTTTAATGTATCAGAGGTAACTGTGACTTTTATTTTAAAATAGTTTTAACAATTTATTATTTTTTAAATTTTGATCAGTGTTTCTTACATGCTTTAACTTTGAATTTTTATTTGTCAGATCTATCTATCTTCTCTCCCTAGATTTCACTTTTGCTAACAGATCACTTCAGGAAAATTAGAGATACGAAAGGAACAGTTCATGCAAAGATGGGCACAGTAAAGGACAGAAATGGTATGGACCAAACAGAAGCAGAAGATATTAAGAAGAGGTGGCAAGAATACACAGAAGAACTGTACAAAAAGATGTTCATGATCTAGATAACCATGATGGTGTGATCACTCACCTAGAGCCAGACATCCTGGAATGCAAACTCAAGTGGGCCTTAGGAAACATCACTACAAACAAAGCTAGTGGAAGTGATGGAATTCCAGTTGAGCTATTTCAAATCCTGAAAGATGATGCTGTGAAAGTGCTGCACTCAATATGCCAGCAAATCTGGAAAACTCAGCAGTGGCCACAGGACTGGAAAAGGTCAGTTTTCAATCCAATCCCAAAGAAAGGCAATGCCAAAGAATGCTCAGACTACCACACAATTGCACTCATCTCACACGCTAGTAAAGTAATGCTGAAAATTCTCCAAGCCAAGCTTTAACAGAACCTGAACCATGAACTTACAGATGTTCAAGCTGGATTTGGAAAAGGTAGAGGAACCAGAGATCAAATTGCCAACATCCACTGGACCATCGAAAGAGCACAAGAGTTCCAGAAAAACATCTAGTTCAGCTTTATTGACTATGCCAAAGCCTTTGACTGTGTGGATCACAGCAAACTCTGGAAAAATTCTGAAAGAGATGGGAATACCAAACCACCTGACCTGCCTCCTGAAAAATCTGTATGTAGGCAAAGAAGCAACAGTTAGAACTGGACATGGAACAACACACTGGTTCCAGATCAGGAAAAGAGTATGTCAAGGCTGTATATTGTGCCCTACTTATCCAATTTATATGCAGATTACATCATGAGAAATGCTGGAATCACGATTGCCGGGAGAAATATCAATAACCTCAGATATGCAGATGACACCACCCTTAGGGCAGAAAGTGAAGAGGAACTAAAGAATCTCTTGATGAAAGTGTAAGAGGAAAATTTAAAAAGCTGGCTTAAAACTCAACATTCAGAAAACTAAGATCATGGCATCTGGTCTCATCACTTCATGGTAAATTGATGGGGAAACAGTGGAAACAGTAGCAGACTATTTTTTGGGGCTCCAAAATCACTGCAGATGGTGACTGCAGCCATGAAATTAACACGCTTGCCCCTTGGAAAAAAGTTATGACCAACCCAGACAGCATATTAAAAAGCAGAGACATTACTTTGCCAACAAACGTCCGTCTAGTCAAAGCTATGGTTTTTCCATTAGTTATATATGGTTGTGAGAGTCGAACTATAAAGAAAGCTGAGTGCCAAAGAACTGATGCTTTTGAACTGTGGTGTTGGAGAAGACTCTCAAGAGTCTCCTGGACTCCAAGGAGATCCAACCAGTCCATCCTAAAGGAAATCAGTCCTGAATATTGATTGGAAGGACAGATGTTGAAGCTGAAACTCCAGTGCTTTGGCCACCTGATACGAAGAGCTGACTCATTGGAAAAGACCCTGATGCTGGGAAACATTGAAGGTGGGGAAGAGAAGGGGACAACAGAGGATGAGATTGTTGGATGGCATCACCAACTTG
This sequence comes from Oreotragus oreotragus, assembly GCA_006410675.1. Taxonomy (NCBI): domain Eukaryota; kingdom Metazoa; phylum Chordata; class Mammalia; order Artiodactyla; family Bovidae; genus Oreotragus; species Oreotragus oreotragus. The sequence continues at coordinate 101,717 of SJYX01022081.1, read as the reverse complement.
ATGGACATGAGTTTGAGTAGGCTCTAGGAGTTGGTGATGAACAGGGAAGCCTGGCGTACTGCAATATATGGGGTCACAAAGAGTCAGACATGACTGACGATGGAACAGAACTGAACAGCCTCTGCAAGTTCTCCTCCTCTCTAGCATTGTGAAATTGTTTCTCATCATCACTGGTGTGTTTTTTGTTTTTGTTTTTTAATTTCAGTCTAAAGACTGCAGAAACACCTGGGTTTCCATACTTAGAATCTTGATGCTTTATCCTAGACTTACTTTACTAATTTTTTTTTCAGATTGAGGCCCAAATAATCTATATTTTTTTAAATAAAGAAAAAAAGAGTTAATCTTTTTGCATATTACAATTTGACATCATTGCTATATTTTTCTAGTCCTTCGTTAAGACCAGAATTACTTTTACATAATTACTATCTGAAAAAGTCCTGTAAAACAGAAGTATCTGGAAAAGTCCTATAAATCAGAAGTATATAGAATAAATATAAACATTATCTTCTATTAATGATTAGTTCTTTGCAGATAAAGAATATTATTAATGTTTGTTTCTCTTCCCTGATGGCTCAGTGGCAAACAATTCGCCTGCAATGGAGGAGACTCAGGAGATGCGGATTCACTCCCTGGGTCAAGAAGACCCTTTGGAGAAGGAAATGGCAACCCACTTCAGTATACTTGCCGGGAGAATTCTGTGGACAGAGGAGTCTGATGGGCTACAGTCCATGGGGTCACAAAGAATCCAACATGACTGAATGACTGAACACATGTTTACTTTGTTTACTGAACACATGTTACTTTATTCAGAACATGTTGTCTACCACTGTGAAATTTTGATTGTCTTCCAAATTGGGATTGCATGGCTTTTTAGACCAAGAATTAATTTGCAAACTTATATAATAATTTCTTATTTTAATAGAGAAATCTAACAAAACATTTAAATATGAGTTCTTCTGTACAATTCAGAATTCCCCTAGCAATAATATAGATAATGCATCATAATAGTATATTCAAAAGCTAGTTTGGATATTTACATATGCTTATATAAACATTCCCCCTCAACTTATATAAACTTTTTAATGCTGGTTACTTTATACTCTTTACAAATTCCTAAAGAAATATTACAAATTATTCATTATAACATGAGCTTAACATAGTAGAAAGCTATTCATATTTTATTTTCTGTCATGCCAAGAAAGAGTATAAACTGTTATAGAGTATAAATTACTTTTAAAAATTCTGGTCTTGTGCAGCTTGATCTTGCTGATAAAAATTTCAAAAGACATTGAATATTCTCAGAAGTGGCAGTTTTACATCAAGTGCAAAAATACATGTTAATCTTGGATGACAGTTTGTCTTTTATCATGTCTTCCTATGTATCATTAAACTTGATTTTGAGGATGAGCAGGATATCTTACTCAACTGTTTGACCATGGAGGAATTTACAGTTGTTAGATACTGAGCCATAAATTGTTTCTTTAAAGCTGAATGTAGGCTTTTGTAGAACCCATTTAGTAAATATTAATTTTACTATTTTAATTGGATTCTGTGATATTGATTTTCTGGTGATGTTTATTGAAATACTTTCTTCTGAAAACTGATCACCTTGAGCCTAACCTTGGTATGTTAGACTTCATGGGTTTTTTAGCCCATGGACTTTCTGACTATTCACTGAGACTACAGAATTTATACAAAAGAAAATCCACAACTAATTGTTCTACACCAAATGTTTATCTACTTACAAGTCTAGTGTGTGAGCTAGGTTTTATTTTTCAGACTCTTCTGTATCCGTACTTGTTCCCTACATAGTCATTTCATCCAGCCTCAGAACTTTATTCAGCTTCATGCCAAAGACTCCCAAATTTTCCAGGCAATTAAGGACTGAGTAATCAATGCTATATCCCCCTAGATGGAGTGAAGAATGCCACTGAGAATCCTCTCTGGGAGTACTGCTGAAGAGGCAGAAGCTTTCCATGGGAATTTCTAAATGAAAAGTAAATGTAAAGCTTCTAGGGTTCTTTTGCCATCTTGTAGGAAGAAGTGACTGAGAATGAAATCGACACAGGAATAATCATCGCTAAGAGGTAGATAAAGATGAATTTTTGATTAATTCCTGTGAGCACAAAAGCCCAAGCAGCTTATTCTTGGCCTTTGCAGCAACTTTTTTATTTGTACAAGCTAAAATTTACCTTTATTTATTTAAGCCATTTTTAATTGGATCTCAATTCTCTGCAAATAAATCAATGACACAGAAAAACCTTAAACTCTAATATCAAATGGTAAAAACCCACATACTTTTTAATCCTAAATATTATTTCAGATAGTAAAAGAAGGAAATGGCAACCCACTCCAGTATTCTTGACTGAGAAATCCCATGAACAGAGGAGCCTGGTGAGCTACAGTCCATGCAGTCACAAGAGTCGGACAGGACTTAGTGACTAAACCAACAACCAATCAAAGCATGTGCGAAGAAAAACATGAAGGTATCATTCTGTATTATACCTGTATAGAGGTAGAATTACGCATGTTTTTATTTAGTGACTTCATGCACACATCTTACCTTTTGTCCTAGTCCCGGAGCCTTTTCTACAATAAGGGTCTATTATTTTATAGTTGGAAAGGTTGTAAATCAAATTTCATAAAATCCAGCTTTTCCATTATTACCATTATTTCCTCAATATTATTTCTGAAAAATGTTCTCTGTGATAGAATAGAGTTTCACTTGCAAATTCAATCTAGCAGATTTAGTTTTATTGGATGCAGGCTTTTGAATTCATTTTATTTTTTATTTCTTTCCTTTTTTTTTTTAACTTTATTTTACTTTACAATACTGTATTGGTTTTGCCATACATCAATATGAATCATTTTAAAAGAAGAACAAATACCTGGTTAAGAACTCTGTAAAGATTTTTATTTCCTATTTTAATCATTTTTTTAAAAAACATGAAATTCTTACCTCTAAAATTCAAAATTTTTTCTTTCTTGGGTTATCTTTCTACTGCTTGTTTTGAGATGTTTTAGTGCACATGCTTTTCTATTTCTCTTAATTGGTTTTGCCATACATCAACATGAATCATTTTAAAAGAAGAACAAATACCTGGTTAAGAACTCTGTAAAGATTTTATTTCCTATTTTAATCATTTTTTTTTAAAACATGTAATTCTTACCTCTAAAATTCAAAATTTTTTCTTTCTTGGGTTATCTTTCTACTGCTTGTTTTGAGATGTTTTAGTGCACATGCTTTTCTATTTCTCTTGGCCTTTTAGAATGTGGCATGAATGTAGTTTTTTAAAACTGTTGCTTAATGTGCATGGAAAGCAGTATCTTGTGAGTATCCACATGAATAGTTGTGATTTAAGTAGATGGTAATTGCTACTTTAAGTGCTACTACTACTACTGTCTCTGTTTTAAAAAAGAGATTTTTAAGGCTTTTTAAAAGTTTTGAAGTTTGCAGAAGACCCAACCATGATGTTAGCTGACTTTTGTTTTAGCTAATTTCTGCAATTTGTCCCAACTTATCATATTAAAATATAATCCAATATTGAATAAATTTTATATCTAAATAGAGACTTATGTACTCTTGCCTGGAAAATCCAATGGACTGAGTAGCCTGGTGGGCTGCAGTCCATGGGGTCGCTAACAGTCGGACAGACTGAGTGACTTCACTTTCACTTTTCTCTTCATGCACTGGAGAAGGAAATGGCAACCCACTCCAGTGTTCTTGCCTGGAGAATCCCAGGGACGGGGGAGCCTGGTGGGCTGCCGTCTATGGGGTCACACAGAGTCGGACACGACTGAAGTGACTTAGCAGCAGCAGCAGAGACTTATGACTCATTGTAAATAAGTTTTATACATTATGTGAGTACTGGGTATAGCAATATAAATGTACTTGGAAAAATGCCATGTAACAATAAAATTTTTCTTCTTTCTAATTCTGGGAGAAGAGTTTTATTTAGCTTAGAAATTATTTTCTTCTCCCAAATATCAAAGTGGCCTTCAGAAGTACAAAGAGAAACTCTCTCTGGGAATTTTTAGGCAGCTGCTTAAAAATATTTGGCAGTAGTGGATTTAGAAGAGAACATTTATGGAAAATTTGCCAACATACAAATGTATTAGGATTATAGGAATATAGTTGAGAAAGTTACTACATTAAAATCAGCTTGGATCAGTTAGAGAAGAGACAGAATTCTCTGAGATTTGTATAGAAGTTCTTGTTTAAAAAGGAAATAATTAGCCTGACATGAACCAATTTGGGAACAGAACAAGGTTAGTGGGTGGTTTAAAAAAAAAAAAAAGGTAAAAATAGCAGAAACAGATCTGGGTCAGATCTAGGACAGAGAGATTTCCTTGCGGACACTAAGAGTTTTAGTGTCTTCGAGTGGAAGGATTGATCATTCATATAAGGATTGGACACTAGTCTTAACTGCTTTTAAATGATTTGCTGTTGTTGTTTGGGCTTCCCTTGTGGCTCAGATGGTAAAGAATCTGCCTGTGATGCAGGAGACCCATGTTTGATACCTGGGTCAGGGAAGATCCCCTAGAGAAGGGAATGGCAACCGACTCCAGTATTCTTGCCTGGAGAATTCCATGGACAGAGGAGCATGTTTTAAGACTACAGAATTCATTCCATGACATTTATTCAGTTCTTCCCAACTTTCTCTTTTTGGCCAAATTAAAAGGGCTTCAGAGATTCTTAAGCTGAGTAGGAAGAAATTAAATTCCATTTAGTTTAGTAGAACAAATATTTCTTGAGGGTTTAGTAAAGGTCAGGTATACGACTCCATGAGAAAGATGAACAAGACACTGCTTCACACCTGGAGGCACCCAGGCAGTGTAATGCAGTTAACTAAGTAGCATAAAAATGTCAATAATATAATGTTACTTTGTCTAGCTGTATGTACTTTATTCAGCTCAGTACTGAAGGGACCAAGGGCTGGGGTACATATGAATTTGCTCAGGGGAATGAGTGTATTCTGCAAATGAGAGGAGTAGACATGATTGGGACTGGAGCAGGGTGAAGGGTAGAGGAATATTCTAGAAACAGAGAATGGGATTGATGAAGACATGGCAAGATCATGTGGCTGTCAATGAACAGGCCAGATAAACAGCATGGTTTCTATGACTGTCTCTTAACTTTTAAAGATGAAGAGTATTTATTTATTTTGATTCAAGTCCCTATTGATTGCTAATATGAGAAGTTAACTTTTTAAAGCATGATATTTCTTATCCATTAGAAGCATGGATTCAGTGTAATACTAATGGTTTGTAACAATTCAGTCAGATAATCACCTGAAGTTTGAGATTCCAGTTTAATGAGTTTTTCTTATTTTCATAAAGCATGTGACATTGTTATTTTGTAGTTTTGTACTTCTTTTTAAAAGGTTTTATTTCTCTATCTTATCCATTAGAAGCGTGGATTCAGTGTAATACTAATGGTTTGTAACAATTCAGTCAGATAATCACCTGAAGTTTGAGATTCCAGTTTAATGAGTTTTTCTTATTTTCATAAAGCATGTGACATTGTTATTTTGTAGTTTTGTACTTCTTTTTAAAAGGTTTTATTTCTCTAGCTTCAGTTCAGTTCAGTCGCTCAGTTGTGTCCGACTCTTTGCGACCCCATGAATCGCAGCACGCCAGGCCTCCCTGTCCATCACCATCTCTAGCTTAGTCCACTTTAATGTCTAGGGATCTTTGTCAATCAAAGTATATATGTTATGTATTTTTGCTTCTTTCCTTTTTTAAAAAGTAAAGTTGTTGATTTAGACTTTTGAAATAGACACATTTGCAAAATAAATATAAGCTTAAAAAGAAACCAACTGCTTAATAATTATATGTTTACCTCTTCTTAATATAATTATGTGCCTTCAAAACTGCAGAAATATCATATAATGATATCACATAATATGTTTGCAACAGCAAACTGAACTCATTCTTTCCAACAGA
>SJYX01022081.1:63743-94345 GCA_006410675.1 Oreotragus oreotragus | reverse complement strand
ATTCTCCAGGCAAGAACACTGGAGTGGGTTGCCATTTCCTTCTCCAATTCACGAAAGTGAAAAGTGAAAGTGAAGTCACTCAGTCGTGTCCGACTCTCAGCGACACCATGGACTGCAGCCTACCAGGCTTTTCTGCCCATAGAATTTTCTAGGCAAGAGTACTGGAGTGGGTCGCCATTGCCTTCTCCGTTTGTAATGCTAGTGAGCCACAAATAATATTGCATATTTCTGAGTTTGCCCAAAGCAGCAAATCTCCCAGTCCCAGTTTTTCGCTTTTTTTCTCCTTTCCTTTGCTGTCTTTTTGTAGCCAAAGCACGCAGGATAGAATCTTAGCTGTTTTAGAATTTCACAGCTTTCTGTGGGTCTCTGTACAGATAAAATAATTTTCCCTGAGTATCACTGTGAAAGAAGTAATCCTCTAGCATACTTGAAAATTAAAACCTAACAGAATTTTGGCCACTGCTCTTATTTCCAATCTTTTCTAAGGCCCCAAGTTCTATTTCTTGAAATGCTGTAATTTAATTATTTTATCTTTAGTATAAAGATCTCCATTGATTAGCACTGGTCCATGATTCTTGCAATTCTTTGGAAGGATATTAAGCTTAAATACAAATACATAAATAAAAATTTTGGTATATTGTTATTGGGACTTTCTTCAGTGATGATTTATGCAAATAGTATTTCCATATAAAAGTGCCTGGATCTATTTCTTCTCTTTATTCTTCCTATCTGCAAGTATTAGACAAATATTAGTTCATATATTTTTATAGTTTCCCATCTATGGTTAGATTTGCTCTCTTCCTAAGCCACTTACTGTAACTCCATTACTTCATTTATCTTTGCAGCTATAGCCAAAAGCTCTGAGTGGTTATTTCCTTACTTCAAATGGACTGGGAGGTTTTCAGTGACAGTAAGGTTAGCTTTATTGACTATATTGTCTAAATTATGATAATTCTCTCATTGCCTCTTCTGTGGACTTGTCATTGTTCTGCACAAAGGGAGAAAGTAATTGTATTTATTTCAGAAAGAATGGCTGTTTTGAATATTTTAGTATAACAGTGTTCCTTCCACGTTTTACACAGTTACTTTCTTCTTCTAGAATTATTTAACTTTGTGTTTTGCAAAAAACTAAAGACCGTGACACATAATTTTTTAACCAGAGTATTACAACTAAGTCACTCAGCTTGTACTACATATATTTTCTATTCTTTGAGATAAAATTCAGACTAGAACTTGAGGAAAAGGACAGTTTTATGCTGCTAGAGTCTGGAGATTATTTCTGATAGCAAATTTTTAATGGTTTTTATTTTAAAATAAAAGGAGCTGAAAGAAGTTTTGATCTATGAGTTTAAAGAGAAGAGATCAGAAGCAAAGGATCAGGGAGGAAAAAAGGCTTAAAGCCTGTCTCTTATACACATCTAGATGTGTATAAGAGACAGGCTTGTACTACATATATTTTCTATTCTTTGAGATAAAATTCAGACTAGAACTTGAGGAAAAGGACAGTTTTATGCTGCTAGAGTCTGGAGATTATTTCTGATAGCAAATTTTTAATGGTTTTTATTTTAAAATAAAAGGAGCTGAAAGAAGTTTTGATCTATGAGTTTAAAGAGAAGAGATCAGAAGCAAAGGATCAGGGAGGAAAAATGAGGAATGGGAACCATGAGAGAGGATGCCAGACAGGGAGACTGACATAGTTCCTGAGTCAGAACAAGGATCGTGGTCCTAGAGTCATGAGTCATGGTCATAAAAATGCTGGAACCTGTAATGTCAGGAAGAACTGATGAAGGACAGTGTTTTTCTGTAAGTTGCTTCAGTCAAATACCCAGAAACGGTATTGTCCAGAGAGTCACTTCTAGCACAAAGGTTTGGAGCTAACTGCCTGGACAGACTGTTGATCATATTTTTGTTTCTCGTTCTCTCGCAGTATTATTGACATAGAGCACTATTATAAATTTGAAGCTTCCCAGGTGGCGCTAGTGGTAAAGAGGCAGGAGGCAGGAGAGACAGGCAGGGTTTGATCCCTGCATCAGGGAGATTCCCTGGGGGAAGGCATAGCAACCCACTCCAATATCCTGCCTGGAGAATTCCATGGACAGAGGAGCCTGGTGGGTTTTAGTCCACAGGATCGCAGAGACAGACACGAGTGAAGGAATTTAGCACACAGGCACACACTGTATGAGTTTAAATTAAGCACTGTATTGACTTAGAACGCTATATTATGTACAGTGTAATCATCTGACTTATGTATACCATGAAATGATTACCACAGTAAGTTAGTTAGCATGCATCATCTCAGGTACAAAAGGGAAAAGAAAGAAAAAAAAATTTTTCCTCATGATAAAACTGTTTGAATTTATTATCAATAACTTTCACATATNGTATTGACTTAGAACGCTATATTATGTACAGTGTAATCATCTGACTTATGTATACCATGAAATGATTACCACAGTAAGTTAGTTAGCATGCATCATCTCAGGTACAAAAGGGAAAAGAAAGAAAAAAATATTTTTCCTCATGATAAAACTGTTTGAATTTATTATCAATAACTTTCACATATATTATACAGAAGTGTTCAATATAGTTATCATGTTGTACATTTCATCCCCACTACTTATTTATCTTATAATTGGTAACCACAAAAACATCTTTTTCTATAAATTTCTCGTTTTAATTTTTAGATTCCATGGTTCCACATATAAGTGAGATTATACAGTATTTGTCTTTCCCTCTGAGTTATTTCGCTTAGCATAATGCCCTCAGGTTTATCCATGATTGCCACAAATGGCAAGATTTCCTTGTTTTTATGGCTTTGTAATATTCATGAAAGTGAAAGTCCCCCAGTCGTGTACAACTCTGCAATCCCATGGACTATACAGTCCATGGACTTCTCCAGGCCAGAATACTGGAGTGGGTAGCCTTTCCCTTCTAACTAAGTGTTCACATGGCACAACTAAAGATCCCACGTGCTGCAAAAGGCCTAGTGTAGCCAAATAAATAAGTATTTTAAAAGTCATCTTTTCCATGCTCCTCATCCATCTTGTGCCATCAGTATCTTCTTCAAATTCCATGGGCGATCATAATCACACCCTTGCTTATATGCACAGCTTCCTTGGTCTCTCTCCATCTAGAATACCAGTCTGGCAAAACTTCAGCCCAGTTTGAATCAGATCTCCACATATTCATGAAGTGATAATAATAATAAAATAAGGTTGAGAGAAAATGCTAGTCTTGAAAAACTATGCTGTAAAATGCCAACTTAGTGAATCTCAAAAAGAAGCAAAACCAATTACTTTATTGTTTAAGAATTCATTCCTTAAAAAAAAGAATTATACTCACAAAATTCAAGATTGTGGTTACTTGGGGGGTGAGTATGTAGAAGGATGTACTGAGGAAAGTTATTGTTGATGTTCTAATTCTTGATTTAAATAATGGGTTGTTAAGTTTTCATTGTTATGCATTATAACTTACAAAAGTCTGAACCTTTCTAGAATTACCTTAGAACCTGTATTCCTCTTTCCTACTGTCTCTTTAATTAAAAATCTTGTAAAATATTATTACAGAAAATCCTATAAACTAGCTTATACTAATGTAAAATAAGTTTACTGTGCTGTTTTGTCCAGGTATTAGAGGAATGAAGTTCTAATCAAAAAGGTCTGAATTTCATCTGACAAATTCGAAGGCTCCATGAAAAATACTTGAGCAAAAAGTATACTCCAGAGTCCTTAGAAGATACTAATTTTAATTTACAAAAGCATGGAATATTTTCCAGTTATCTCTTCCTGCTTAAAAACTCATCCCAAAACATAATGCCTTAAAATAAAATGTTATCTGTCACTGTTCTGCTGTTGTTCTGCCTTGTGGGGCATTTCTAACTTAGGATCTCTGACAGCTGAGACTGGAGTCATTAAAGGCTTGAGTAAGCTAGAGATATTCCAAATGGCTCATTCAAAGTTGGCAGGTGATGCTGTCTGTCAACTGGAAGCTCAAAACCTGAACTTCCACACATGGACACCTCTGGTAGTTTGGCCTTCTCACAGCATGATACCTGAGTTCCAAGAAGCAAAGTATCAAGAATGAGCCTTCCAAGGTGCAGGAAGAAACTTAACCTGAATATCACTCCCACAGAATTTTAATAGTCAGACAACAGGATCTAGCCTGATTCAAGAAGAAGGGAATTAGAGTCAACTATCTGATGAAAGTGTGACATGCAAATATGAGGAGGAACCGAACTGATATCGGCAGTATTCAGAAACAACCTACCACAGGGGCCACCAGGTATGAATAATAAGTGAATTTTCTACCAATTCATTGTTGGCAGTTAATATCACTGAAATTTGGCAGTGGTTAGAATTACTACCTTTTTGCTGATAAACAAAATTTTAAAAAATTCAAAGGTGCCATTTATTTATTACTTTATCATGGCTCAAGCAGTAAAGTATTCACCTGGAGTGCAGGAGACATGGGTTCAATCCCTAGGTCAGGAAGATCCCCTGGGGAAGGAAATGGCAACCCCCTCCAGTACTCTTGCCTGGAGAACCCCATGGACAGAGGAGCCTGCTGGGCTACAGTCCATAGGGTCATAAAGGGTAGGACACAACTGAAGTGATTTAGCATGCACGGCTGCATACTTAAATAAACAACGTCCTATTTTATAACCTTTTTTTTTTTGAAGGAAATCATGTATTATGAAGCATATTTCCATGACAACGGACCTATAGAAATGTTGCACAATGACTTTTCTTTGAGCGTCTGGGGGTTTTATGGTCAGGTTGCATTTGCAGAAGAAAAATAAATGCAATTAATTTGTTTTCATAAATCTTATAAACTTGAACTCTAAGATTTATAATAATTTTCATAGTAACCTTATGTTCTTAATAAAGTTTAACGTTCTCAAGCTTTGTGCATAGCCTTAAGGACCACGTTGCCCATTGTCTCAGCTTACATTAAATTAAGAGAGTGATTCTTTGAGCGTCTGGGGGTTTTATGGTCAGGTTGCATTTGCAGAAGAAAAATAAATGCAATTAATTTGTTTTCATAAATCTTATAAACTTGAACTCTAAGATTTATAATAATTTTCATAGTAACCTTATGTTCTTAATAAAGTTTAACGTTCTCAAGCTTTGTGCATAGCCTTAAGGACCACGTTGCCCATTGTCTCAGCTTACATTAAATTAAGAGAGTGTAATTCCTACAGAAATTATTTTCATCATGCTGCTGCTGAGTTTATGTCACTTCAGTCGTGTCTGACTCTGTGTGACCCCATAAACGGCAGTCCACCAGGCTCCTCCGTCCACAGGACTTCTCTAGGCAAGAATACTGGAGTGGGTGCCATTTCCTTCTTCTATTTTCATCATATTTACACATTAATGTTTACACTTATTAAGTTTGCAGGCTTCATTGGTGTCTGTTGTATTAAAACAGGTCAATAGATCAAAAGTGGTTCTTTGCTGGTTAAACAAGTGTTGAAAATAACCACAAAGCTATAACTGAAAATAATGAAATAATTTTAAGTCCAGTAACCAAAAATATTATTGTTTTAAAATTTGTTCAATCTCTTTCTAGTCAGAGAAAATACTTAAGCAAGAGAGTGTGAAACTCAAAGGAATTGTTCAGAGGGAACAGTGTAAGAAATTGAGATTTTTAAGGTGTTTGGTTTCTGGTGATGCAAAGGTCTTCTAAAGTAAAGAGAAAGGTCACTGTATCTGAGCAGAATTGTTGAAAATGGTGCCAGAAATTTGGAGTGAAGAGGAATATTCTCAGTCAGGAGTTAAAATTTAATATTTGAGTAATTCCTTCAAAACAATGTTAAATGTTAAATAACACTAATGATTAAAAAAAGGACTATTTTAATCTTAAAATATTACCTTATATCACCCTTAAACACAGTGCTGTTTTTTTTGAAATATATTGTTTTATAATATTTTTAAGAAAATATTGCCAATTAAAAAAAGATTTTTTCTGGTCTCCAGTTAAAAGTTTACCTTTTTTCTTCTTTGATCTTTTCATATTCATTAATATTTGAAATATATTTTCCCAGCATCACTTTCTATCTTTCTAACTTGCTTTAACTAGTTGTTTGGTTCTTAACAGTCTTTTGATCCCCCCAAGACCTATAAATCACTGATGACATCATCTTTTCTGGGACTTCGCTGGTGGTCCAGTGGCTAAGACTCCGTGCTCCGAATACAGGGGGCCTGGGTTCAATCTCTGGTTGGGGAACTATATTCCACATTCCTCAACTAAGTGTTCACATGGCACAACTAAAGATCCCACGTGCTGCAAAAGGCCTAGTGTAGCCAAATAAATATTTTAAAAGTCATCTTTTCCATGCTCCTCATCTATCTTGTGCCATCAGTATCTTCTTCAAATTCCATGGGCGATCATAATCACACCCTTCCTTATATGCACAGCTTCCTTGGTCTCTCTCCATCTAGTATACCAGTCTGGCAAAACTTCAGCCCAGTTTGAAACAGATCTCCACATATACATGAAGTGATAATAATAATAAAATAAGGTTGATAGAAAATGCTAGTCTTGAAAAACTATGCAGTAAAATGCCAACTTAGTGAATCTCAAAAAGAAGCAAAACAATTACTTTATTGCTTAAGAATTCATTCCTTAAAAAAAAAGAATTATACTCACAAAATTCAAGATTGTGGTTACTTGGGGGTGAGTATGTAGAGGGATGTACTGAGGAAAGTTATTGCTGATGTTCTAATTCTTGATTTAAATAATGGGTTGTTAAGTTTTCATTGTTATGCATTATAACTTACAAATATCATATATTTGCATATCTAAGGAAAAATAATAATATATGCAGAGGTAGATTTGAAATAACCTTTTAAGTCCCTATTAAGAGTTTGGGATTTATTTCATGGACAATGAAGTGAGTGGATGTGAAAATGATANCTGATGTTCTAATTCTTGATTTAAATAATGGGTTGTTAAGTTTTCATTGTTATGCATTATAACTTACAAATATCATATATTTGCATATCTAAGGAAAAATAATAATATATGCAGAGGTAGATTTGAAATAACCTTTTAAGTCCCTATTAAGAGTTTGGGATTTATTTCATGGACAATGAAGTGAGTGGATGTGAAAATGATAATATATTTGCTCTCATATTACAGTAGTACTCTGTCAGCACTGTGGAAAATGAATTTGAAAGGGCAAGAACAGATGCAGAAAAAGTGAAATTTGTTGGACTATTAAAAGGGAAAACTAGAGGATGTCAATAAGAATAGATAGAAGTGATTATTATAATTGCACCTTTTCCCATTTGAACTATGTTTCTGTTACTGGAATGAAGGACAGTTCAAGGTGTTTCATTCCTTTAATATATGGCTGTAATTCATTTAAAACTTTTGCAGTTTTTATTTACAGAATTAGATGGTTTATAGACAGTTTTGTTTGTATTATCTTTGTAAGATTTTAATGTCTGTGACTGTTGTTCAGTCACTGAGTCGCATCCCCCTGAGACGCTCTGTAACCCCATGCACTGCAGTATGCCAGACTCCTGGAGTTTGCCCAGATTCATGTCCATTGAGTCAGTGATCCTGTCTAACCCTCTCACTGTCTCTTATACACATCTAGATGTGTATAAGAGACAGGGAGAAGGGGACGACCGAGGATGAGATGGCTGGATGGCATNACGCTCTGTAACCCCATGCACTGCAGTATGCCAGACTCCTGGAGTTTGCCCAGATTCATGTCCATTGAGTCAGTGATCCTGTCTAACCCTCTCATCCTCTGCCACCATCTTCTCCTTTTGCATTCAATCTTTCCCAGCATCAGGGTCTTTTCCAGTAAGTCAGCTCTTCAAAATATTGGAGCTTCAGCAACAGTCCTTTCAATGAATATTCAGGGTTGCTTTACTTTATGATTGACTTGTTGGATCTCCTTGCAGTCCAACAGACCTTTATTGATTTTTTTTAAAAAAGGGAACCATATCTATGATTAGGAACCATTTACATACTAGGTAAACCTACTTTTTGAAAGGTTTGAAAAACTTCTTTCACTATTATTTCAAAGGTAGCCATTTGTCTTTTTAAGTAGGGTTGTCTGATAAAGCACAAAATACCCAGTTAAATTTTAATTTTGAATAAACAACGAATAATGTTTAGTGTATGTCCTAAATATTGAAAGGGAAGTCTTTAATTAAAAATTGCTTTTTTTGAGATTTAAATCAACTCTGTATTCTATATTTTTATTTGCAAATCTGTCAACTCTATTCTTGGATCACTTTTGTTATGTGCTCGGTTGGTTATATACATTTAAGCATTAGTCTGATTTACCATTGTATGTTATCATTAACATGAAATTTATCATTGTGATGCTATTGTACTGAATTCTCACATAAGCTATTAAAATTTCTTTTAATCTGTATTTATTACACATAAATACTTCATATTTTATATAGTTAATCTTGTAATTAATGTATCTAGTGTTTTATTTATTTCCTTCCCCCCACCCCGCCAAACCACTATAACAAATATTTTCCCTTGCATTTTGGTTTTCTAATTTATTAGTTCACTTTTATCATTTGAATTCTATCCGTGGTCTTCCTTAGGTTTATTCTCCTTTTTTAAATGAGAAATAAATGAGTTTCGCATTACGTATGTGTTTCTTTTGTAGCACCAGGAGCATTTTTTTCCCTAAAAATTTTGATTCTTTGCCATGAGGAATGGAGAAGGAAATGGGATCCCACTCCAGTATTCTTGCCTAGAGAATCCCAGGGATGGGGGAGCCTGGTGGGCTGCCCTCTATGAGGTCGCACAGAGTCGGACATGACTGAAGCGACTTAGCAGCAGCAGCAGCAGCCATGAGGAAAAAGATGATACATGGTAGCCATCTTTAAAATTTCAAAAGTTTAGTTGAAACACAAGAGTTGTCTCTTTACATTGAGTGGAGGGAAATTACACACATAGAGCTTTTTCTCCAGAGTTGGACATGACTGAAGCGACTTAACAGCAGCAGCAGCAGCCATGAGGAAAATGATGATACATGGTAGCCATCTTTAAAATTTCAAAAGTTTAGTTAGCAACATTTGGAAACACAAGAGTTGTCTCTTTACATTGAGTGGAGGGAAATTACATACATAATAGAGCTTTTTCTCCTGTTGTATCAAGATAGTTAAATTCAATCGTATAGAGAAATTTCTTTGATTTATTAAGCAATTATTCTAAGATTTTGTTTTATATGTTTCCTCATCAGCTTAAACAAAGACCTTTTATATCATAGGATGTATAAAAAAAAGTAGTCATAGAAAAAAATATTCATGGGTCCAGGGTAAGAATTTTTGCTTTAAATGGTACTGATAATCAAAGCTGGATAAAAATATCCCATAACCTACTAAAGAGAGAATTATTTAATTCAACAATGTTACGCTAACTCATAAATGTTTAAGCAATTTATCTTTAATCTTTAATTATTAATGAAACTTTCTAAAACTTTTTTTTTCTGTTTGTACGTACCACGTTAACTACAACCCATGTATTTTGATGTTTAACATAAAAAATAAGTGTTTTCTAAATAATTTGAAAGTGAGATTTTAAATTATTCTTGGCTTCAGTACTATTTTAATATTCTTTCTTAACATTTCTACGTGGTTGCATTTTGGTTATTTATATCTCATTTTATTTATTTATTTTTGCTTATTTAACTTATATGCAGAGTACATCATGAGAAACCCTGGGCTGGATGCAGCACAAGCTGGAATCAAGATTACTGGGAGAAATATTAATAACCTCAGATATGCAGATGACACCACCCTTATGGCAGAAAGTGAAGAACTAAGAGCCTCTTGATGAAAATGAAAGGAGAGTGAAAAAGTTGGCTTAAAGCTCAACATTCAGAAAACTAAGATCATGGCATCTGGTCCCATCACTTCCTGGCAAATAGATGGGGAAACAGTGGAAAAAGTGGCTGACTTTATTTCTGGGGGCTCCAAAATAACTGCAGGTGGTGACTGCAGCCATGAAATTAGGAGACACTTGCTCCCTGGAAGGAAAATTATGACCAATCTAGACAGCATATTAAAAAGCAGAGACATTACTTTGCCAACAAAGGCCCATCTAGACAAGGCTATGGTTTTTCCAGTGGTCATGTATGGATGTGAGAATTGGACTGTGAAGAAAGCTGAGCATGGAAGAATTGATGCTTTTGTACTGTGGTACTGGAGAAGACTCTTGAGAGTCCCTTGGACTGCAAGGAGATCCAACCAGGCCATCCTAAAGGAAATCAGTTCTGAATATTCACTGGAAGGACTGATGTTGAAGCTGAAACTCCAATACTTTGGCCACCTGGTGTGAAGAACTGACTCACTGGAAAAGACCCTGATGCTGGCAATGACTGAAGGTGGGTGGAGAAGGGGATGACAGAGAATGAGATGGTTGGATGGTATTATGGACTCAATGGACAAGAGTTTGAGTAAACTCCGGGAGTTGGTGATGGACAGGGAGGCCTGGTGTCCTGCAGTTAATGGGGTCACAAAGAGTTGGACACGACTGAGCGGCTGAACTGAACAGATATCTTTTTTATTTATAGATTAATTGTACTGTCAACAGAGAATGCTGTTCACATTCTTTGGGGATTACTTAATTTTCTTTTGATCCATAGTCCATGCTTGAAATTTTTTATAAGCAATTTAAAAAAGTATATTCTTCATTTACATGATCTGTGCTTTTCTCTCTATAGAGCTGTTTGAATAATCTGTTATTCAGATTTCTATTATTTCTTTTTTTTCTATTATTTATTTTTGCTTACTTGTTATATCAAAGACTGAAAGATATGTCTTCAAGTTTCCCACTAGTACTATGTTTTCCTGTTTCACTTTTTATTTCTAGAAGTTTTTAATCCATATATTTCAATTTCAAAGTGATTACCCACCTCAGTGACTAGATTTTCCTTGCTTTGGTATGAAAAGAGATATATTTCTACCACAAGACAACGAACACTCCCTGTTAAGAAGTAACCTGTCTTTTCACTTCCAGTGACATGGTTCCTGAAAAACAATAGAAAGGAGAAGTTTCATTAGTGGGTAAATGATAATATTCTGAGGTCTAACGTAGAGTGGGTGAAAAGCAGTGCCCTTTGGAATTTATACTTTGAGGAGGACATAAGACATAAAGCATGTTTGCTAAGTGATTAATTTTCATCTTACATGTAGTACCAGCAGTCAGGTCATAAACACCACACATTTATACCAACTCTCTGGAACTCTCCTTTTAAAAGATACTCATAAAAGTTACTATTACTTGAAAATAAGTATGTAGACTTTCAGTAAAGTTTGCTATGAGCACATCTTCTGTAAAACTTTACAATTCTTAAATAGGAAGAAACTTTGGCCTCTGAGATGGAGAGATGTTCTTTTCAAGAGTTGTAACATCAGGGTCTATAAATCAGTCTATTTTTATCTATAGCATAAATTGTTCTTTGAACATTGTTTAAAACAATTGATATATATCACAATCATTGTAATCATTATTCAATATTTACTGACCATGCATTAGAATCTGTTAAAATTCTATATGCTGAGCATATTAAAGAAAGAAAACAGCAGAGCTTGGCTTAATATTAACTGCTATTCCCCCTTCCTTGGAATCTTACCAAGACCTTGGGAAAAGTGTTAACTTGTCTTTAGCAATATAGCTATGCTGTAGCTAAAACCTCCTTAAATCACTTGTCTATGAGGTAGAAACAATAAGTTAGATTCTCCTCGGCAATCAACAATGAAACTTTTGAACTGGATGAAAATATATTATTCAGTAACTATTCTGGACATGAAAACTAGTAAAATCTTTCTCACACATCTCTTCTAAGGTAGAGGCAAGACTGACATGTCAGTTAAGAATGCTTTCTTCTGCATGGGACAGGAACCGGTAGATACAGTGACTAATAAAAAAGTTTATTCTTCTCACACAAAGAGCAGCCTGGAGGTGGGAAGTTTGTCTTTGGGAAGTGTCTTCATGATCCTGTTAATGTCCTGGATCATTTTATCTTCCTGGTGATTTGCCCATCTTTGTGGAAGGATAGTTTTCTTCATGTCATCTGATCATAAAATGGCTGCTTTCCATTTGCTTTGCAAGCAAAAAGGAAAAGGAAGGAAACAGGAAGGGCTGGTACTTCTATCAGAAAGACAGACCTTACCTAGAAAGACTCAACTTCTATCTTTTGGCCAGAATCATGTGGCTTGAACCCTTCTTAACTATAAAGAATTCTAAGGATTGAATGCTTTCAACTGGACATACTGACATTATGATGAAAAAAGCAGGGTTTTTCAGGAAGAAAGAGAAAGGGATGTTTGGTACTCATTAGCAGTTTTCCACTGGAATCTCTCTTCTCATACAGGAGATATCACTGCCTAACCTTAGGTTAGTGTTTCTATCCATGCCCCAAGAGTTACAGATGGGCAAAGCTGTTGTGAGCTCACAGGGTGTCTGAGAATTTGGAAAAGGTGCTAAGGAAATGTAGCTCTAGGTTGCAACACATACCCTGGTGATTTACCTTTCAGCCTCCATTTACCTGTGTTGTCAAGACAGCTGTGTTCAGTGAACAACCTGCACAGCTCTATAAAAGGGACTCTAGGGACAAGAAAGAGGTAAAATAGGAGGGGATCAGTGACCCATCTTGGTTCCTTTGACAGAGATGTATTTTCACTCAGTCATGTCCAACTCTTTGCAACCCCATGGACTATAGCCCACCAAGCTTCTCTGTCCATGGAATTTTATTTTATTTTATTTGTGTAATAAAGTTTTATTAAAGTATAAAGGAGACAGAGAAAGCTTCTGACATAGGCATCAGAAGGGGGCAGAAAGAGTACCCTGTCCATGGAATTTTCTAGGCAAGAATACTGGAGAGGCTTGCCATTTTCTACTCCAGGGGATCTTCTCAATCCAGGGATCGAACCCATGTCTCTTGTGTCTCCTGCGCTGGCAGACAGATTCTTTACCACTGTATTACCAGGAAGCTCAAATTATATCTGCTCTACTCATCTTTATTTTGGAAGCAATGATAACAATGCCCAACAATTACTATGTGTTTGCAGAAACTGTGAAGCAGATGTGTGAAATATTTTGCAGTCTTAATGAAATTTTCCTGGTGGCTTTTAAACTTTTAATAGCTGGGAATTCGAATTTCTGGGAATATTTAAGCAAAGTCTCAAGTCTTCACAAAGAGTTGTAGGTGAATAGGTTATTAAACACATATGAAGAGTTATATAATTATTATAGAAGCCCATGAAAAGTATATCTTCAGGAAATAATATTCTCTTGTGCAGCTAGAAGGATGAAGCCAACACTGCTGAAAGGAGAATACTGAGGCTATTATCATCCATCCTTCAGTGTACTTTTGCTGGATTTAAGATCCTTTTTCCTCTTAGTGTAGAATAATTCAAAAATCCCTAAAGGAAGCACACTGATATCTCGCAGCTATCACTGTATTTACTCCATCTCTCTTGCTTCCTGATAAAGACACTGTTGCCATCATTCTGAATGTGATGGTGTTTGCAGGACATAAGATATGATCCTTCTTTAAATAGAATGCTTGCCAATCATCCTTAACTGTTTTCTCTTAAGGTACTTTGTCTTTTAGGCAGGGTTATCAAGAGAAGTCTCAGCTCTTTGTTTGAAGTTGTCAGATCTTATATTACCTCATTATTCCTTGTTCTGTCCTCAATCCAGTTCTTTATTTTACCTTCTTTTTTCTAAGTTTAACAATGAGAATTTATTTTGTGTAAAGAAATAGTCTTCTAGCTGCATTCTTTATGTAAATAACCTATTAAAGCATCAGAATAGGGACTTTAAGAAATTACCTGGCTCAGCTCTTATCACACTTCTGTCATTTGCCAAACAACTGAAATCAGAAAGACATTTTCCTAACCTTTCTTGCTATCATTTTGTGTTAATTATCCCTGTGTACAAAATTTTTCATAAGTCCATTCACTCATTCATTCATTATTAATTTATAGTTTTCTTGTGTTGTATGTAAGCACACAGAAATAACTGATTTTTTAGCAACCCTACTTTATGGAACTTATGCGTGCTTTCTTTATGGTCTGATATGAAATTGACCTTTATGAATGTTTTTTATGAACATGTGATAAAGATATAATCTTATTAGAATGTAAATTTCAATATATAATCATAAAATCTACTTTATTGAATATGTTTTATCTTTTATTATTTTTGGCCCACTTTATCTGTCTTAACTGAATGTAGTGTGTAAATTCTCTTAGTGTAAGTTTTTCTCTCTCTCTTTGAATCTTACTACCAGACATATTTAATTCCCATTTTTTATTTTATTCTTTTTAGTAGCTTTGTATAATAAATACTACTTGTATCTCTATATTTCTAAGAGTGGTGTGGTGGTTTGGGATGTTTATATGATTATAGTTCAAGGATTTCATGTCAGAGTAAATGACTGCATTCTCTTTAGTGATGACATTTCTTTTTTGTTTGATCAATGAGGAGAGGGTCGTTTCCCTTGAAATTTATTTTTTACTTCTGTTTTGAGGGATTGTAAAATTTATTCTCTTCTTTTACTTTTTACCACACAAAAGGGTCTCTCCCTTCCCTTGATTTCCCAGAAGTATCACTTTCAGAGACAGCCTCCTTCTGTGTGCCTTTGTTTGTTTATTTATAATTTTTATTGGAGTATATTTGTTTTACAATGTTGCCTAAGTTTCAGGTGTACTGCAAAGTGAGTCAGTTATACACACAAAGATATCCACTCTTTTTTAGATTCTTTTCCTATTTAAGGTCTTACAGAGCACTGAGTAGAGTTCCCTACACTATAGAGCAGGTTCTTATTAGTTATCTATTTTATATAATGTGTATTTGTCAGTCCCAATCTTCCAGTTTATCCCTCCCCCCTTATGGTAACTATAGGTTTGTTTTTTATATCTGTAATTCTATTTCTGTTTTGTAGGTAAGTTCATTTGTACTCTTTTTTTTTTTTTTTTTAAGATTCCACATATAAGCAGTATTATATGATTCGTGTCTCTTTGTCTGACTTCATTCAGGATGACATTCTCTAGGTTCATCCACATTGCTATAAATGGTACAGTTTCATCCTTTTAATGGCTGAGTGATATTCCACTGTATACATGTACCATATCTCCATTATCTACTCCTCTGTCAGTGACAGTTAGATTGTTTCTATGCCCTGGCTTCTGTAAACAGCGCTGCAGTGAACACTGAGGTGCATGTATCTTTTCAAATTATGATTTTCTCTGGATATATGCCCAGGAATGGATTGCTGGATCATGTGGTAGATCCAAAATCACTGCAGATGGTGACTGCAGTCATGAAATTAAAAGATGCTTACTCCGTGGAAGGAAAGTTATGACCAACCTAGATAGCATATTCAAAAGCAGAGACATTTCTTTGCCAACAAAGGTCCGTCTAGCCAGTTCAATTCATTTCAGTTCAGTTGCTCAGTCGTGTTTGACTCTTTGAGACCCCATGAATTGCAGCACGCCTGGCCTCCCTGTCCATCACCAACTCCCAGAGTTCACTAAGACTCACGTCCATCGAGTCCGTGATGCCATCGAGCCATCTCATCCTCTGTCGTCCCCTTCTCCTCCTGCCCCCTATCCCTCCCAGCATCAGAGTCTTTTCCAATGAGTCAACTCTTCGCATAAGGTGGCCAAAGTACTGGAATTTCAGCTTTAGCATCTTTCCTTCCAAAGAAATCCCAGGGCTGATCTCCTTCAGAATGGACTGGTTGGATCTCCTTGCAGTCCAAGGGACTCTCAAGAGTCTTCTCCAACACCACAGTTCAAAAGCATCAATTCTTCAGCGCTCAGCCNACCAGCTTGAACATCATAAAGTTCATGGTTTATATATTGCTGAACCGTCTAGTCAAAGCTATGATTTTTCTAGTGGTCATGTATGGATGTGAGAGTTGGACTATAAAGAAAGCTGAGCATCAAAGAATTCATGCTTTTGAACTGTGGTGTTGGAGAAGACTCTTGAGAGTCCCTTGGACTGCAAGGAGATCCAACCAGTCCATCCTAAAGGAGATCAGTCCTGGGTGTTCTTTGGAAGGACTGATGCTGAGGCTAAAACTCCAGTACTCTGGCCACCTCATGCGAAGAGTTGACTTGTTGGAAAAGACCCTGATGCTGGGAGGGATTGGGAGCAGGAGGAGAAGGGGATGACAGAATGAGATGGCTGGATGGCATCACCAACTGGACGGACCTGAGTTTGGGTAAACTCCGGGAGTCGGTGATGGACAGGGAGGCCTGGCGTGCTGCGATTCATGGGGTCACACAAAGTCAGACACGACTGAGCGACTGAACTGAACTGAACTGATGGTAGCTCTATTTTTAGTTTTTTAATGAACATCCATACTATTCTCCATGGTGGCTTACCAGTTTACATTCCCACCAGCAGTGCAGGAGGGTTTCCTTTTCTCCATACCCTTTCCAGCATTTATTATTTATAGATATTTTGATGATGGCCTTTCTGACCAATTTGAAGTGATACTTTGGTGAAGTTTTGATTTGCATTTTCTCTAATAACCAGTGATGTTGAGCATCTTTTCATGTGCTGTTTAGCTATCTGTATGTCTTCTTTGGTGAAATGTCTATTTAGATCTTTGGCCTATTTTTTAATTGGGTTGTTTGTTTTGTTGATATTGAGTGGCATGAGCTGTTTGTATATTTTGGAGATTAATCCTTTGCCAACTGCTTTACTTGCAAATGTATTCTCCCATTCTAAGGGCTGCCTTTTTATTTTGTTTATGGTTTCCTTTACTTAAAAGCAAAAGCTTTTAAGTTTAATTAGATCCCATTTATTTATATTTGTGTGTGCTTTTAACTCTTCTTCCTGTTGTCAGTGTTCTCATCAGAACTCTTCATCAGTAGTTTTGCATGTAAGGAAGACTTTCTCTTTCTGGGAGATTTTATGTCAATCTCTTGTTCTCTATTTAGCAGTTTTTCTAGACTTCTATACCTTTCTATAAAGATTTGCATCAGGGGCTTGATAAATTGATATGTGGGGAATTGGTATTTATTTATTCTATTCAACTTACTCAATTTTGAATTTGTTATATGGAAAAGAAGGACTTCCCAGGTGGCACTAGTGGTAAAGAGCCCACCTCCCGATGCAGGAAACATAAGACTTGGGTACCATCCCTGGGTAGGAAGCTCCCCTGGATGAGGGCATGGCAACCCACTCCAGTATTCTTGCCTGGAGAGTTTCATGGACAGAGAAGCCTGGCAGGCTACAGGCAATAGGGTCTCACTGAGTCGAACATGNCTGATGCAGGAGACATAAGACTTGGGTACCATCCCTGGGTAGGAAGCTCCCCTGGATGAGGGCATGGCAACCCACTCCAGTATTCTTGCCTGGAGAGTTTCATGGACAGAGAAGCCTGGCAGGCTACAGGCAATAGGGTCTCACTGAGTCGAACATGACTGAAGTGATAGCATGCACACACTCATATAAAAAGAAAGGGAGTTTGTGTGGGTTGTTTATCTGTATAGTTTTGGAGGATGGCTAGAGAGATTTGCATTCAGACAATTATGAATCTTCCTGGAAGTCCTCTATTATCCCTGACTTACAGGTGAGGCAACTAAGACTTGGTGAGTTCAGATGATTACCACAACCCACTTTAAAGGCCACATGTAAACCACTATCCAGACTGCTTCTGAAATTGCAAATGTAGTTTAATTTGCAATGTATCCAACCAGTACATGTTATTCACAGAAATTACTTCAAGAAGCAAAACTGACATGGTAGCAGAATAGCAGATCAAAGTGGTCAAGCTACTTAGGAAACAACTTTAAAATGAGATAGCCCAAGCCTTAAAGGAGAATAAGTGAGTAAAGTCAGAATGGACAGTGAAACTGTGAAAACAGACAATGTGAAATGGACCAAAGTATACAATGAGAGAAACCCACTTCAGGAACAATAAAGAAGTAGAAAAGCTGGTGGGTTTAAGAATGTGTCTTTTGTTTTCAGGAGGAGAAATCAGCACAAGCATTAGTTTAAGTCCAGGGTAAATACAATTAGGAAAATAAAATACTTTCTTGAAAGCTTTAAAGGCAAATAAAATTAATGGGACCTAACCCATATTCTGAGTAATCCTCACCACTATTCTCCTTTAAAATTAATATTTGCTATTTGAGTACATGTGCTCTTAATCTAAAAATGGTGAGGTATATTTTCAAAGAGTGCTCGTGCTCAGTTGCTCAGCCACGTCCGACTCTTTTGCGACCCTATGGACTGTAGCCCGCTAGGCTCCTCTGCCCATAGCATTTTCCAGTCACAAATACTGGAGTGGGTTGCCATTTCCTCCTCCAGGGAATCTTCCCAACCCAAGGATCGAACCCACGTCTCCTGCATCTCCTGTGTTGTCAGGCAGGTTCTTTACCGCTGAGCCACCTGGAGTCACTTTTAAATATGGAAAGTGAGGAACAGAAAAGTGAAGCTGTATAGAACACAGACAATTATCACTAGAAGGCTCAAAAGAAAGTGGATCTGTGAACATGCAGAAAGATAAATGCCTTTGGAAGAACTAAATATTAATGATATATTGTGTTTGTATGCTTCATATTGATTCTGAGAAATAGCAGGTCCAATCTGTAGATTCAAGAGACACTTCATATGAAATTAAGTGAGAGCTCAGTACGTTTCTTAAGAAATCTTGTTCTCCAAACCACATCTGCCTAATGCCATCTTCGTATGTTTCTGGCAAGTAGGTCTAAGATTTTGCTGTTATGATTATTGTTTGTTACTTTCATATTCTTCTTGGGGGAAATGTGAACTGGTGGAGTAGGCAAACAGCCAGGATTCTACAGGCTTTCTGCTGTCTTGTGTTTGAGTACTTTATTTTGGGTTAAGCATGTTTCTATTGTGCATATTTCTAAAATCAGTGAATGCCTCATTCATAAAGAAGAGAGATTCCATTTCTTGGTGGATAACTCTAATTCAAGAGAACATCAGGAGCATTTAATGTTATATTTTTATTCCAAGGAGGGCACCAGATTTTACTGAGAGATATACAGAAAATGTATGAAATTTAGGGACAACATTTCCTTGCCATGTATGGTAAAATAAGCTGTTACAGTATATGGTCATCTGCTTCATTTGATATTGTTGACTGCTCTCTCCATCTTGAAATTCTCCTTACTTTCATATCCAGACCAGTTTTCTCTCTCCCCCCTCTGGGATAAAATGGTGAATTTATTTTTATATTTTATTCTGTGTTTCGATAAAATACACTTAATGTATTGTTGCCATCATAACCATTTTAAGTTTCTGCACAGTTCAGTGGTACTAAGTACATGTATAACGTTGTGTAACCATCATTTACAGAACTCTTTTCATCTTGTAAGATTGAAACACTTTAAATAATAACTATTAAACAATAACTTCCCAGTTTCCCTCCTTCTGACCCTTGGTAACCACCATTTACTTCCTGTATCTGTGATTTTGATTTCACTACATACCTCATGTAGATGGAGTTGTACGGTATTTGTGTCGAGATGACTGACGTTTCACTTAGCATAATGTTCTCAAGGTTTGTTTATTTTGTAGCATATGTCAGAATTTCCTATTTTAAAGCCAAATGATATTGCATGTACTACATGTTCATCCATCCATCAGTGAGTAGTTAGGTTGTTTTGACATTTTAGCCATTAAGGATATGCTGCTAGAACCTTGTTGGACAAGTGTCTCTTTAGAACTTTGTTTTCAGTTCTTTTGTAAACACACCCGGAAGTGGACTTGCTAAATCATGCTGTGACTTCACTTTTAAGATTTTGAAGAACTGCCATATTGTTTTCTATGTGACTATACCACTTTACTTTCCCACCAATAGTGTGTAAGCGTTCTAATTTCTCCACATCCTCAGCGAAACTTGCTATTTTCTGCCTTTCGATAGTAGCCAACCTAATGTGTGCGAAATGGTGTCTCCTTGTGTTTTTATTTGCGTTTCTCTAATGATTAGTGATACTGAGCAACTTTTTATGTGCTCTTTAGCCATTCATGTACCTTCTTTGGAGAAATGTTTATTCATGTCCCTTGCCCATTTTTGAATTGTTTGTTGTTGAGTTTTATGAATTCGCTATATATTCTGGATATTCCTTTCTTTTTTTCTTTTTATGAGCATTTCTTTCTACCTCCATTCTTTAAATGAGTATTCCTCTAAGTGTGGTCTGCAAACTATGTAATCAGAATCACTTGGGATACGTGTTTGGGATACATCATCCCTGAATCTACAACTCAACCTACTGAATCAGTCACTAAACTAGGGACCCTGGATGATACATTTTAACAAACCATCTGAGTAGAACTTCACAAATATTAATATTTGAGGACATTTTCTTACATGTCAGCTCTTTCTGGAGTTTCTTTTCCAGTTCACTGTTCTCAATCTCATGGTTTAAGCACCACTTACTGATATGCTGACAACTTTCAAAGATATTATTTTCAGTCTTGATCATTTATTTCCATATAACCAATAGACCAAGACACCTCAAAGCCAACACATGTGAAAGTGAACTTATTATCTTTCCCCCATAAACCTGCTCCTTCATCTATAGTCTCCACTGGTAGCACCATCATCTATCATCTAGTCACTGAAGTTGAAAACTTGAAATGTAGAAAATTGGAAACCATCTTTATTTCCCCTTGTTTCTTCCCTTCTCCAACATCAACCAATGCATTCAACAGATTTTACCTTCAAGTATTTCTCAAACTTTTTCCTGCCTATCAGACACAAATGTCATTGATGCAATTAAGTTGTTCAGCATGTCTCATCAGCTCTTCTTTTTAAGCCATCTCCCTTACAGACTTCAGTTTGGCTTATCTAAATGCAACATGTATCAATTCTCAATGGAAAACAATGGGCACTTTCAAAATAAAATTACTTCAATAAAACTTTATTCACCAAGAGACGATATCCATAGGTTTGGGTGTAGGACAACAGCAACAGATGGTGTTAATAGTCTGGCCAAACTGTTACCACTGCTGCATCTCATGGGATGCAGTGAAGGAGTGACTACTAGAACACAGAAAAATGAAGTGAGTAGAGCTGGCTGATTTGAAAGAAAACAGAAGTCTTTGTTTAATCAAGGGACGTCCCAGACCACAGTTTGTTCAGATCATACCAGATAACACTGTGTCCTCATTCCCCCCTTCCCTCTAATCTTTGACTGGGGCCCCTGTTGGCCAAACCCAACTAGAAATCATAGGGTATGAGGACCCTTCGATGTAATCTGTATCAGTTTCCAGGAAAGAGCACAGAATTGAGACAGATGGGAGGGCAGTGGAACAATCCAGCACATCGATCTTACTATGTAGCTCCATTGCTTACAAACATTCGGACTCCATCTCTTTTGAGCCAAGTTTCTGTTGTTGAAAATGAAACACGAAATTCCTTTATTGTGCATTGCCCTCTTGTATGGCAGTCTGTGCCTTATCATGTTAGACATGCAAACTGCTTATGGTTCCATAAGCTCCTAGTATTATTCACCTCCATGTTTTTGTTGGGGCTCTTCTTTTTTTTTTCTTCTTTTAACAAACATCCTGACTTGGCTAGTTATTGGTTCTCAGGACTGTGAATCTCTCTCTCACTGCCCTTACTTTATTGTTTCATTATTATCTGTTTACGTTTGACTCCCCAAACAAACTCTGAATTCCTGGGATAAAGAAACAACATTTTATGTATGTTTATAGTCCCAGGGCTAAGCCCAGGGCCTATTTGTTGAAAGAAAAAAAGAATCAGTAATTTCTCCCTGTCTCTTCTCTCTTGCTATGCATGTGTTAACAGTCAAAGGAATCACTTTCATATTTGGAACAAATGGTGTGCATCTAAGCACCTCTCAATGGGGCTGCAGCTAGCATTAATATTGAAGTGGTAAGTAATGGTTAATTTTGCTTCCTCTGTAATGGAAATTGATGGAAGGAAGGTTCACTGTGGATAATTAGATTGATTTTAGTTTTTACCATTTTAATATCCAGACAGTTCTTTAAAATGATTGTTGTAATTACAGAAAGACACACTGATACAGAAAGCCATTCCTTATTTTTCTCCATCCAATCCAGCCTCACTGTGCTGCTTAAAAGACTAGGCTAATTCTTCTCTTCTTCAGTCTCTGCGTACTTTCCTTAAAAGAGCTGCATTTTCACTTTACATTAACATCTTATCAGTGTAGATTGAAACATGGAAGACTGAGGCCATAATAAGCATATACAGAATCATCAATGTATAAAGTGATTTTCTTTTAACATCATATGGTATATACCTTGACCGTAATATGACATATCAGGAAATGTAGGACAAACTTCTAGCCTGTATTCCTGAAACTTACAAAAATTTACCTCTGTAAAAAGGTAGGTTGTTATTAGAAGGAAGACAGCTTTTCATAAATTCTGCTTTTTGCTAGGGACAATTTTTTCCTAAGCAGGCTCTCATTCCTCATGATTGCTCTCCTTCCTTCTAAATTCTCTGCCCCTGGGGAGCAGGTGTTGTGCCAACTGTTTTTTAGTTGTGGTTAATTTGAAGCATATAACTGTACATGTTTCAGAACGGTTTCAGAATATAGGAAGATATTTGTCAGCCATTTGTGATGCTTAGGATGGGGGAAGCTATAATGTTTTCAGTCAGACAAAGTGCCAAGGAAATAAATGCTGGCATCAACACCACAACCAATTATTTTTTATGATGACAGTGTTCTAGGTGCTATTTAAAATTTTTAGTTTAAAACAGAAGACTCTTATTCACCTTTTTCCTTTGCTATGATGCAAAGCAATAAAAATATGGTTTATGAAGGAACCCATCTCTCATTTATATTAGGCAACACAGCAAATAGGAGAAGAAAAACAGGAAGTTCACTTAGAAAATAATAAAATTACTTCTGAGAATAGAAATGAGAATAAGAAATCACAGGGTCAGGCACTGTGATATCCTTGAAGATAGAATTTGTATTCTTTGTTGTTCCTGGCACAATGCTTTGCATATTGTAATGCTTAGTAAATTTGTGTTGAATTGCACTTAATTAATTCAAAGTATGTATTTCTGTGGTTCAAAAATTATTCATGAGAAAGTCTCAGGAAGGAACATATTGATTTAAGTATCACAGTGTACATTGATATATATGTAAATATATTTCCAAAATCATATGATACCTCATTAAAGCTAATTCTGCTTGGGTTTTTGTGAATCAAAAAGGAAAGAAAATTACCACATTTCCCACACAAAACCCACACATTTTATTGTCCATCAAAGGTTTAGTAGTTTGATTCACCAGTGGAAGACTGGATGTAGTGCACTGCATTTTCTTTGCCCATATCCTATATAAATATCCCCTATAAATAATTAGGGGATAAAACATGTAAGGCAAAATTTAGAAATAACATTAGCTTTTGAGAAGGCAAAGTATGATTGTTAGGAGATGGGGTTTAAGATATCCAGGAAATAACTCTCTTAACTTTATAAGTTCTTAATCAAATGAGAATTAGATTAAAAATTATGGGAGATAGACATTGGAGGTAAAATAATGTAATTGGTTTCTACCATGACTCTGCCACTTACTAGCTATGTGATCTGGGGACAAATTATTTCGCCTCTTCTGCCTTAATTTTCATATCTGAATATGGGCATCATGACACCATCTCTATTAAGATTTTATAAAGATTGAATGAGATCATGTATATAAAGTTCTTTGTCTGCACCATGACAGACAAGTACTCAATAATTGTAGCTATTGTTAGTAATAAATGATGGAGAATTAACTTCTAAAAGAGCAAATATTTAAATGGATTATTGAAAAAATTCCAATAACAAAAAGTAAAAATATGACCTAAGTTGAAAGTTGACATTTTGACATTTCTAAAGAGCTTGAACAGTAAAAATGGACTTCCCTGGAAGTGCAATGGCTAAGACTCAATGTTCCCAAGCAAGGGGCCTGGGTTCAATCCCTGGTCAGGCAATTAGATACCACATGCTGCAACTAAAAGTTTGCAGGCAGCAGTTAAAATCCCCACAATTCACAAAGTAGATCAAAGATCCTGTGTGCCCCCATAAGACTTGCTGCAGCCAAATNTTACCATTTTAATATCCAGACAGTTCTTTAAAGTGATTGTTGTAATTACAGAAAGACACACTGATACAGAAAGCCATTCCTTATTTTTCTCCATCCAATCCAGCCTCACTGTGCTGCTTAAAAGACTACGCTAATTCTTCTCTTCTTCAGTCTCTGCGTACTTTCCTTAAAAGAGCTGCATTTTCACTTTACATTAACATCTTATCAGTGTAGATTGAAACATGGAAGACTGAGGCCATAATAAGCATATACAGAATCATCAATGTATAAAGTGATTTTCTTTTAACATCATATGGTATATACCTTGACCGTAATATGACATATCAGGAAATGTAGGACAAACTTCTAGCCTGTATTCCTGAAACTTACAAAAATTTACCTCTGTAAAAAGGTAGGTTGTTATTAGAAGGAAGACAGCTTTTCATAAATTCTGCTTTTTGCTAGGGACAATTTTTTCCTAAGCAGGCTCTCATTCCTCATGATTGCTCTCCTTCCTTCTAAATTCTCTGCCCCTGGGGAGCAGGTGTTGTGCCAACTGTTTTTTAGTTGTGGTTAATTTGAAGCATATAACTGTACATGTTTCAGAACGGTTTCAGAATATAGGAAGATATTTGTCAGCCATTTGTGATGCTTAGGATGGGGGAAGCTATAATGTTTTCAGTCAGACAAAGTGCCAAGGAAATAAATGCTGGCATCAACACCACAACCAATTATTTTTTATGATGACAGTGTTCTAGGTGCTATTTAAAATTTTTAGTTTAAAACAGAAGACTCTTATTCACCTTTTTCCTTTGCTATGATGCAAAGCAATAAAAATATGGTTTATGAAGGAACCCATCTCTCATTTATATTAGGCAACACAGCAAATAGGAGAAGAAAAACAGGAAGTTCACTTAGAAAATAATAAAATTACTTCTGAGAATAGAAATGAGAATAAGAAATCACAGGGTCAGGCACTGTGATATCCTTGAAGATAGAATTTGTATTCTTTGTTGTTCCTGGCACAATGCTTTGCATATTGTAATGCTTAGTAAATTTGTGTTGAATTGAACTTAATTAATTCAAAGTATGTATTTCTGTGGTTCAAAAATTATTCATGAGAAAGTCTCAGGAAGGAACATATTGATTTAAGTATCACAGTGTACATTGATATATATGTAAATATATTTCCAAAATCATATGATACCTCATTAAAGCTAATTCTGCTTGGGTTTTTGTGAATCAAAAAGGAAAGAAAATTACCACATTTCCCACACAAAACCCACACATTTTATTGTCCATCAAAGGTTTAGTAGTTTGATTCACCAGTGGAAGACTGGATGTAGTGCACTGCATTTTCTTTGCCCATATCCTATATAAATATCCCCTATAAATAATTAGGGGATAAAACATGTAAGGCAAAATTTAGAAATAACATTAGCTTTTGAGAAGGCAAAGTATGATTGTTAGGAGATGGGGTTTAAGATATCCAGGAAATAACTCTCTTAACTTTATAAGTTCTTAATCAAATGAGAATTAGATTAAAAATTATGGGAGACAGACATTGGAGGTAAAATAATGTAATTGGTTTCTACCATGACTCTGCCACTTACTAGCTATGTGATCTGGGGACAAATTATTTCGCCTCTTCTGCCTTAATTTTCATATCTGAATATGGGCATCATGACACCATCTCTATTAAGATTTTATAAAGATTGAATGAGATCATGTATATAAAGTTCTTTGTCTGCACCATGACAGACAAGTACTCAATAATTGTAGCTATTGTTAGTAATAAATGATGGAGAATTAACTTCTAAAAGAGCAAATATTTAAATGGATTATTGAAAAAATTCCAATAACAAAAAGTAAAAATATGACCTAAGTTGAAAGTTGACATTTTGACATTTCTAAAGAGCTTGAACAGTAAAAATGGACTTCCCTGGAAGTGCAATGGCTAAGACTCAATGTTCCCAAGCAAGGGGCCTGGGTTCAATCCCTGGTCAGGCAATTAGATACCACATGCTGCAACTAAAAGTTTGCAGGCAGCAGTTAAAATCCCCACA
This sequence comes from Oreotragus oreotragus, assembly GCA_006410675.1. Classification (NCBI taxonomy): domain Eukaryota; kingdom Metazoa; phylum Chordata; class Mammalia; order Artiodactyla; family Bovidae; genus Oreotragus; species Oreotragus oreotragus. The sequence continues at coordinate 68,235 of SJYX01022081.1, read as the reverse complement.
ATTCACAAAGTAGATCAAAGATCCTGTGTGCCCCCATAAGACTTGCTGCAGCCAAATAAATAGATATATTTTTAAGCAGACTATATTGCAAAAGAGAACACCTGCTCTTTTCAGGTAGGTGAACAAGTGAGGAAGAGCAAAGGAATGGAAAGCTAGGCATCCATCCCTTGATGCATGGGAATCAATTCAGCTTTTAGGGAATTTTCTCCTCCTTCCTGGAAGACAAATAAGTGAGGACACAGAGAAAATCCAGTAAGTTATGCTCATGGAATTCCCTCTATGTAGAAGAAGTATTGAAAATAGGAATTTAAGTCCCCACCCTTCAACAATAAGAGCCATCACATTTTATTGTTATTGTTTGAAGAGTTTCCTATTAGAATATAAGTTTTATTAAGAGAAGACATGAGTTTGATTGGTCGACTGTCATAAACACCAAGTACAGTGAATGACATGTAAGGTGCTCAACTGATCTCAAGGAATGACTGAATGAATAAATAAATCCATTCACTTGGCTGCTATAACTCTGCTGTGTATTGTATACACCAGGATGTTCCAAACCACATCATTAAAAATTTCAATAATATTATTTTATTATTGTACCTCTATTTGTGCAAGAAACGATTGTAAACATTTTATCTGTATTAACTCACTCAGATGGTACAACAACCTTAGCTATAAGTATTCTCATGATCACCATTTTTCAGATGTGTAACTTAAGTTAAAATGTGGTTACTTTTCCAAGGTCACATGCTAGTAATTACAGAACTAATTATTCTAATTCAAAGGAGATGAAATGTTAATTGCTCAGTCGTGTCCAACTCTTTGCGACTCCATGATCTGAAGCATGCCAGGCTCCCCTTTTCATGTAATTCTGTAGGCAAGAATACTGGAGTAGGTTGCCAAGCCCTTCTCCAGGAGATCTTCCTGACTCAGGCATTGAACCTGAGTCTCCTGCACTGCAGGCAGATTCTTCACCATCCGAACCGGGAGGGAAGCCCTTTTGATTCAGTGTTCACCACAAGCCTGGTTACAGTTTGATTTGCTTATCTTATAGATAGAGAAAGGGCGAGTGGGTCATAGGACAGGATATCTATTCACCTTGTTTGGTTTGGTTTTTGTTCTTTAGTATTTAAAATTTTTTTACTTTATAATGGAGTATAGTTGCTTAACAATGTGTTAGTTTTGGGTATATAACAAAGTGATTCAGGTGTACATAGAAATGTATCTATTCTTTTTTCAATTCTTTTCCCATTTAGGATATTACAGAATATTAAGCAGAGTTCCCCATGTTATCTGGTATATCCTTGTTGGTTATCTACTTACTTTTAATAATAAATAATAATAGTAATGTTAATAATAAGTAAATATTACCATCACTCTGCAGAGGACTTATTTTTAATAATAAATAATAATAATTTTAATAATAAATAAATAAATAATAAGCTATTACCATCACTCTGCAGAGGACTTCCTTGGTGGAAATTTGTCCCCAAGACTCAATCACCTTTTTTATGATTTGTTAAGACCAAATTTCTGGGCCAGTTAAGTAAGGAATTTATTGTGTCTATTTTACCAGTTGAGGCTAATCAGCTAAAAACTCGCTGATTTTCTTTGATGACATAGCTATTTCTTTCTAATTCCTTAGGAAACATCAAATTTAAATATTTGATTAACATCACTAAATATTTTAACTTATATGTCTATATAATTCTTTCTTCTCTACTAGATTGCTACATTTGTTATAAGCAGGGACAGGATTTCATTCATCTCTGTACCATCAGTCCCTTATGTTGAACTCAGGACAGATAAGTTGATAAACTGCTGTTTGAGTATATTAGGCATCCATATTCACTACTCTGAAATGAGTGTTTGGAGTCTTCAGAGTTGGAACAGAGTTTATTTGGGGGAAAATAAAATATTGGTTTGACAGGATATATATGTGTTGCAGTCCTTTAATGGACTGGAATCTGGCGGTCCAGAGTTGACGATAAGAAAGTGAAAGAGAGAGAGAGAGACAAAGAGAGAGAGAGAGAAAGAAAGAAAGATATGGGGACCCAAGCTCTGATGGAGCAAGGGTATTTTATTAGCAGAAATGCAGGGTTATATATCTTTAGTAAGATGATTACTCAAGGATAAAATTTTATCAATAGCCACAATATGGATAGTCTAATACATACAAGGTTGCTGATGCTGAAAAGAATCACTGAAGGGAGTCACTGAAAGGAATCCAAGCAGATACCCTTTCTCATGATCTCAGTCCTGAGAACTGCGTGCAGCTCCACTCATTCCTGAAATAGGAACTGATAAGGAACAGAGAATCCTTGAGAAATGGCACATAAAGGAAGAAAAATGTAACATACTGGATTCCTTAAAGTTAAACGTCCCCTGACATATGTACCTTTGACTCCTTAATCTAATAAGTGGATCAATTACTACATACATAATTTAAAAGACATATTTGATCTGCCAGTTCATTAATCAAATAACTGACTTAAGCATTCGTATGTGCTGAGAGTTTGCTGTAGAAGGACTGAGAATGTTTGTAGTTTGGATATACGTGGAGAAAAATAGCTTATAGTTCATAGCCACGGGTAAGAGTTGGGAAAGGCCATAAATGCAGCGTGATCATTTGGTTAAAATATGTGACGAAAGTTCTCCAGAAGGAGTTAAACTTTAGATGTCTCTTTAAGAATTCATGGAATTGGGTAGTTAAAGGATTCCAAGATGGTTAAAAAACACAAAGGGCAAAAACGCAGGAATGAGGGTGGTGCACACGGAAGGCTTATTTCAAAATAAAGGATCAAGTACACGGACAAATTTTGCCAAGTGCACGCATAGCTTATGACATTTATTATCATTATTATTATATCCACTTACATGATTTCCTTCTATTCACACCATCTGGAGGGAAAATACCCTTTGACATTATTTTTATACTATTTAGTAATACAAAGCATTCTATAAACTGAAGTTACACTTTTTTGGACATATGGGTGGAAATTATAGCGTAAATAGAACATACAAGGATGCAGAAGGCAGTTCTAGGTATGACTTTTCACCTGGAGGCTTCCTATGTAACCTTGGCTAAGCTAAGCTCTGAGCTTCAGCTGCCTCATCTTTTAAATAAGGAAAAATTATGATAGCTATGCCTAGAGTTATAAGGATTAAATGAAATAAAGGTTATCGAAAGTCTACTTTTCACTGGCTGTCACATAACTGCTACTTGATGAGTAGTGGTTACTATTTACAATTCTATTATTTAATAAATAGTAACACTTTGCATTCTGCCGTTTTGCATGTAAACTAGAGAGGGGAATGCTAATTCACACTGCTTAACCTCTCTCCCTGGCTGTTTATGATTCTTTTTCCCATTCTTGGGCTATTGAAGATGCTTGGTCTTTCTTCATATGAACCAAAGGTACTTTTTCCAATCCAAAAATATGAAATCAGGTAAACATTAATCTATCATGAATTTACTCAAATTTTCTTTCTTTCAACTTTTAAGCCATCAGAAAACAGTAACAGCAATAACAAACATTATTTGGAATCATAAATCATACAACATTCCATCCTACATAGCAAAAAATTAGGGAAAAATAAGTTATTCTAAGAGATCTGGACTTCAGTGTTGCTACTTACTGCTCTTGAACTATGGGGGAAGGATTTTCTAAATTTAAAAATAATAAGAATATCGAAGATTAAAAAAGGTTCTTGGGTGTTTCAATAAATCAGAATCAATATGTTTAATAGCATTTATTATACCATATTTTAAAACAAGAATATCACAGCAATAAATTGTGCACATAAAATACAACATATATCCAAACAGGCAGATTAACTTGCTTTCCATTTTAAAACATTGGTGGTTGTCTCACAATTAAAATATATCATTTTAGGTTACCATTATTTTTGCAAGACCCCAAAAGGACCACCTGTGCTAAGAATCAACTTAAATCATTTAGCTCTTTGCTGGCTTATTAACAGGGTATGAATAAAAGATCTAAGCTCAATATGTAATGTATTTTTCTGTAATAATTTTAAAATGAGTGAAAAAGGGAATGCACTTCCTGTGTATATATAGTTATGAACTGACTTGTGTGTAAAGTACACACAGTGAAGTCCTAAGCATCGGTGTGACTGCATTTGGAAACAGGGTCATTAAGGAGGTGATTCAAGTTCAATGAGATCATAAAAGCGGAGCCTTATCTGACAGGACTGGTGCATTTATAGGAAGAGGAAGACACACCAGAGACCCCCCTCTCTCTGTGTCCCTCTCTATTTACACGCAAAGGAAAGGCCACACTTGGTGGACACATGGTGAGCAAGAGACGTCTCACCAAAAACCGACACTGGTGGCGCCTAGATCTTGACTTTTGGCTTCCAGCTATGAGAAAACAAATCTCTGTTGTTTAAGCCACCTGTTCTCTGGTATTTTTTATGGCAGCTTGAGCAGGCTACACACACACACACACACACACACACACACACACAC
>SJYX01022081.1:13736-41972 GCA_006410675.1 Oreotragus oreotragus | reverse complement strand
GAGTCGGCGATTCCATCCAGCCATCTCATCCTCGGTCGTCCCCTTCTCCTCCTGCCCCCAATCCCTCCCAGCATCAGAGTCTATCCCAATGAGTCAACTCTTTGCACGAGGTGGCCAAAGTACTGGAGTTTAAGCTTTAGCATCAGTCCTTCCAAAGAAGACCCAGGACTGATCTCCTTCAGAATGGACTGGTTGGATCTCCTCGTAGTCCAAGGGACTCTCAAGAGTCTTCTCCAACACCACAGTTCAAAAGCATCACTCACAGCTTTCTTCACAGTCCAACTCTCACATCCATACATGACCACTGGAAAAACCATAGCCTTGACTAGACAGACCTTTGTTGGCAAAGTAATGTCTCTGCTTTTGAATATGCTATCGAGGTTGGTCATAACTTTCCTTCCAGGGAGTAAGTGTCTTTTAATTTCATGGCTGCAATAACCATCTGCAGTGATTTTGGAGCCCCCCAAAATAAAAGTCTGATACTGTTTCCACTGTTTCCCCATCTATTTCCCATGAAGTGATGGGACCAGATGCCATGATCTTAGTTTTCTGAATGTTGAGCTTTAAGCCAATTTTTTCACTCTCCTCTTTCACTTTCATCAAGAGGCTTTTTAGTTCCTCTTCACTTTCTGTCTTAAGGGTGGTGTCATTTGCATATCTGAGGTTATTGATATTTCTCCCAGCAATCTTGATTCCAGCTTGTGCCTCTTCCAGCCCAGCATTTCTCATGATGTACTCTGCATATAAGTTAAATAAGCAGGGTGACAACATACAGCCTTGACGTACTCCTTTTCCTATTTGGAACCAGTCTGTTGTTTCATGTCCAGTTCTAACTGCTGCTTCTTCAGGAGGATGCAAATGTGACTTTTCACTGTTAAATTTAGCTATTGCTAATGTAACAAAGCCTCTCAAAACATGGAATCTTAACAAGACATTGATCACTTAAATTGTTCACAAATCTACAATATAGGCAGTCTTGGTGGGGAAAGTTTGTTACTATTTCCTGTGCTGTCAGCTGGGATGGCCTGATTCAAGTTAGAGTCAAGAATCCACTTTAAGATGACTCATGAATATTTCAGGCAAGTTGGTGCTGGATGTTCATCTCTCTCCACTTGGGTCTCTTTAGGTTATTGATTCCAAGAGCAAACTGCCCAAAAGTTTCAGGCAGAAACTGTACTACTTTTCATAACCTGACCTCAGAAGTTAAATATATAGCTTCACTTTCACCATAGTATATGCTTGCCCAGATCCAAAAAGGAAACATAGATGCCCAACTCTTTATGGGAAGAGTGGCAAAGTCACATTTAAGAAGGGTATGTAAAATGGGAGCTATTACTGCAGCCATTTTTTAAAATGAACAATCTAATCTGTGAGCCTCACTGCTGTGTCTTTGCAATGCAGCAAATCATCTGGCATATATCAGAGGCTCAATAAATATCTTTGGAATAATTAAAATGTCTTTCTTAATAGCTTCCTTTTCCAGCCACTATAGGAAACTTCCCTTTTTTATGGATGTTAAGTTTTGTTTATTGTATTTTGGCTTTGTTTTACTTCTGAGGAACGTGATATGCATAGGGAGTAAGGTCCACATAACTAATTCTGTGTGTTTCACCTGGATAGAATCTGTATTTCTTCCACTGGATCATTTCTTACTTCTCATTAAGATATTACCACATTTCTTTGGAAACTGTTGCATAGAACAGAAACCATTATTGTGCTAAGCTGTATAATTTTATGGAAACCAATTGACTAGATTTTTGCATTTGGCTTTCCTATAAAACTCTGGACTAGACATTAATGTTTAGCTATTATAGTAACACAACTAATACACATATTGATTTGTAAAGTGCCTTTCTTCTGCGAAGCCTGAAGTTTTACTTCAATATTTTTGTGTTTTTAAAGTAATAAATTAAGCGACTGTGCCATTCCTGGAATTGTAGTTATTATAATTAAATAAAAATTATATTACCAAGCTTTCCGGAAAATATTGTTTCAAATTTTTGATCATTTTTTCTCTTTGGCTACATGTACACATACATAAGTAGATTCTCAATATACCATAACAGGAAGAAAATCCAATACTGCCATTTCCTAAAGACCTGGAATGTTGGCAGTGACATCTACTGAATGCAGTGGAACTTTATACTGTGCAATTCATAAACACTCAAACCTCTGAGTCTCAGAGAGTTTGTAACTTGCTCAATGTTTGTCTGATGCTACCATGTGTTTTTTTTTCTACTATAAAGAATTTATTTTTTCTCCTAATCATACTTGTAAGTCCTTAACAGTTCTATTCATAATTGCTTATTTTGACAAAGGAATTGGTCACATGAAACATATTTTCCTGATACCATCTGACTTAAGATAGAAGACTTCAATATTTGCCAGGAAGATTTTTTTCAGTTTCCCTAAACAAAGATAATCCTTTCCTTATCAATACTCCCATAATGTCCTTGGGCCTATATTTACCATAATATTTTCACTTCATGCAACAGATATTTTAAAAAATCTATATTCCAAATCAAGCAAATAACTCAATAAAGGAATCTGGATACTCTTCATAGTCCTTTCCATAACACTTGGCAGAAAGCCAGGTATATTGGCTTTATTCCGTTAAGACCCATTCTATTCCCACTATCTCTTTATATCTATTCCCACTATCTTTGATGAGTGTCACTCTGTCTCTCTTCTAGATGCTTTTTTGAGACTCATTAGACTTTAACATGGTCTTTTATGGCAGACAAACAAAACTCATGTGACTTTAAATCCCAACATATAGAAACACTACTTTCACATAAGTGCTCAGTAAGTGCATTGAATAAATGCTTTTCCAAGTTTAAAAAAGCTCTCATAGCAGTTTTTTTGAGAATAAAAAAAAAAAAAAAAAGCTTTAAAAAACCGAAAGTGCAAAGTGAAAATAATTTACAGTTACCTTCACATTGTTAAAGTACTTGTGAGATGATTACTATTTGCCACTCTGTCTCAGAGGGAGAGGTTGGCACCAAATCTCTGTTATGAAAAAGCCACTCATTTTTACTGCTTCTTACCAAACTCACTGTGATACTGATGCACAGGTCCATTATTTCTAGAGCAAATATAAGCAACCATCTCTGGCAAGACCAAAACACTGCTTGCAAAATAAACCGACATGGCAGAATTAGGTAGTTGTAACAATGCTAAAAGATGCTGTATGGTTTTGCTCTTGGGCCAGGTGTCCCAAAGCACTTGCGGTTTTCTTAAGACCAATGTTGATTTGCTCAGATCAGTCGAGACTAAGATGGGTGGGCCAAATGAAGCCAAGCTGGCTTTCTGCACCGGAAGCACCAAGCCCCATCATGGAGAAACTCTGGGGAGACAAGACGGACACAAAGAATGCTGAAGAGAGAAAATATACTGCCAGTCAGGAGACATTCTAATTATCACTACTTTGACTGTCAGAAGAAGTCAGATTTCTACTAAACTATTCTCAGGAGGCTCTGCCTGCAGACAATATTTTATAGTTTATCTAGTCCCAGGCTCTAACCTAGTATGAATTCACGCCTTTGTCTGCCATCTTTCTCCTTCCTGGACACTCTCATCTAGCCTCGCCAGCCTCCTTTGGTTTCTTGGACAAGCCAAACTTGTTCTTGCCTTAGAAGCTTTGAACTGGCCCTGCTGCTCTCTCTTTCTTAAGGACTCAGCTCAAATATGACCAGAGAGGTCTACTTTGACTCCTGATCTCAGTGACTTTCTGTGCCTTCTCACTCTCATCCTCCTCACTATTTTTCTTTAATTTTCTCTATATAGTTCAGTATATATTCATATGTACATACTTATTTATAGTCTATCTCGCCCCACAAGGAGTTCCACAAGAGTAGACTTTTATTTCATCGAATGCTACAATCCCAGCCCGTGAAACAGTGGCTGATACAGAGCAGGTACCCATTACTTGTTGTATGGATAAATTTTAAATGTGTTACCTCACTGTGTAACACTTTTCACTTTGTTTTTCCAGACTTCCACTAAAGTCTGCTACCAGTTTTAAGTACATGTATGTGTGTTTTAGAGGACAAATCAAGGAAAAGAGGTGATTTCCTCTTATAGACTGGCACAGAGCAGAGCCAAATAAGTAGCTCCAAGGCAAAGAGACTTGAACAGGTTCAAGATTTCCATCGATATTGAATTTTCAGCTAGAGATGATTATAAATATGTAAGCATCTCACCAAACTCATAGAAATCTTTGAAAGGCTAGGATATAGGATAAGGAATTCAATCTCATTTTATTTAAACTCTAAAAGGTAAGGTGACCTCAATTGGCATCTACATCATAATTAATGATGCTGACTGCTCCATATGTTTTGCGGTTTGGATGGGAATGGGTGCAGGGTCTGGGGAAGAGGAATTCAGCTAGTGAACAGGAAGGCCTGCTACCATCCGTTCTGTTTCTTCATTGCTGGGCTTGTACAGTGGTTTCTTTTATTCTACTTAAAGTATCAAATATCAAAGATGACTGTCTGCTAATTTCAGTAATGCAGTACTCCTTCTTAAACGACATTAGTCATTCTTATGAAAAAAATGTTTATTCTGCTTCTCCAGCTGTAATGTGACCTTCTTACAGATGAAAAGGACAGAGCCCTGCTAGTGACACACGAGTATTTTCCCTTGATTTGCTGACACATGTAATATCCTGGATCCATGCTTTTCAGGGACAGAATCTTTTAACCAAGTAACTCTGGAAGAGAAGTTAAGCTTTTACCCCAAAAGTTTTCTGGTGATCATTTGCAAGCAATTAATACTTTGTCATTCGAGGTGTTATGAAACCTAACTGTTTGGGCTTCATGGGTTTCTCTCTGCAAGAAGAAATTATTTTTACAGTTTTTTTCTAAGCTAATGTTTTCTAGTCTCTTCAATATTTTGCACATTAATGAAAATAAGATCTTGAAATGATGACTGAGATATGAAATCCTATATTTCTCTCTAGATCTCCATTAAGGAGATCTAGAGGTCTTTAGTCTCAGTATTTAAAAAACTGTAATAAACAATTTAAAATAGATAAACATCTTGCAAATCCAGGGACTTATTCTAAGTGGTTGGAACTTTAATAGTAAGTGGTAAAAAGTGGGAAATTGAGCTATCACAGGAAATAGCACCTATGAAAAAGAGAAGGAGTACAGGGCTATAAATCTACTGACATATTCATGAGAAAGTTTACTATAAGCCTTACTCAATAGTTCTTTGAGCATAAACACAAGTCAATGGGCCTTTAAGACCTGGGAATCTCCACATTTACCAAAGCAAAAGTGAGTCAAATCTCCTACACTTGATATTAAATCACCATCAATCAACCAGTTGAAGCTCAAATCACAGATGTCCATGGAACACTTTTTTCAGTTTAAAATTTAAAATCTGCTAAAGCAAGTGATTTTTTTTTTCTGCTTTCATGGAACCAGAATTCTATTTAGAGGTAAGCACTTCATGTATTTTTTAGAGCTGCTCTGTAAGTTTAATACTTAGAGGTACAGCCGGAAATGGAATACTCTCACTGGCCATTTTCATGACTAAGTTAACTAGTGTAATCTTTAAAAAAGAACTGAGTCAGCTCACTTGAACACTCTTCCTGTGGCAAACATGATATCTTGATTCCCCCTCAAGCTTCTGGAAAACACCTTGACAAGTTACAGATTGGTGCTTTCTTTCGCTAATCAGAGATGAAGGTTGACCACATCTTTGTCAGAAACAGCATGTCTGTGTGGAATGGAAAAGCTGACCCTGACAGGGTCACCAGTCAGGGATGGTGAGAAGCCATGAGGACTCCTACATTATCAGGTATCAGAGCATCAGGGTCAGAAAAAAGTTGAGCAGAGATCAGGAGTTCCTTTATGTCCCTCTGACCCTAGATGTAATGAAGTCAGTCAGCAGTTACCAGCCCAGTTGCGCACACTTCTTTCTCACCTTCTCTACCTTTCTCTTTACCTCCTCCCCACGCCCCAATCTGGAGTCTTTAATGCTGTAAGTGCAGGCTCTGTCAAGTGCAACTCTTTGCAACCCCATGGACTGTAACCTTCCAAGCTTCTCTGTTCGTGGAATTTTCCAGGCAAGAACACTGGATAGCATTGTGATTTCCTACTCCAGGGGGTGTACCAGACCCAGGGATCGAAACAGGATCTCCTGAGTCTCCTGCATTGGCAGTTACAATCTTTTACCACTGAGCCACCAAGGAAGCCCAGTTCAGTTCAGTTCAGTCACTCAGTCGTGTCCGACTCTTTGCGACCCCATGAATTGCAGCACGCCAGGCCTCCTTGTCCATCAGCGACTCCCGGAGTTCACTCAGACTCACGTCCATCGAGTCAGTGATGCCATCCAGCCATCTCATCCTCGGTCGTCCCCTTCTCCTCCTGCCCCCAATCCCTCCCAGCATTAGAGTCTTTTCCAATGAATCAACTCTTCACATGAGGTGGCCAAAGTAGTGGAGTTTCAGCTCCAGCATCATTCCTTCCAAAGAACATCCAGGACTGATCTCCTTCAGAATGGACTGGTTGGATCTCCTTGCAGTCCAAGGGACTCTCAGGAGTCTTCTCCAACACCACAGTTCAAATGCATCAATTCTTCAGCTCTCAGCCTTCTTCACAGTCCAACTCTCACATCCATACATGACCACTAGAAAAACCATAGCCTTGACTAGATGGATCTTTGTTGGCAAAGCAATGTCTCTGCTTTTGAATATGCTATCTAGGTTGGTCATAACTTTTCTTCCAAGGAGTAAGTGTCTTTTAATTTCATGGCTGCAATCACCATCTGCAGTGACTTTGGAGCCCCCCCAAAATAAAGTCTGACACTGTTTCCACATCTATTTGTCATGAAGTGATGGGACTAGATGCCATGATCTTCATTTTCTGAATGTTGAGCTTTAAGCCAACTTTTTCACTCTCTTCTTTCACTTTCATCAAGAGGCTTTTTAGTTCCTCTTCACTTTCTGCCATAAGGGTGGTGTCATCTGCATATCTGAGGTTATTGATATTTCTCCCAGCCATCTTGATTCCAGCTTGTGCTTCTTCCCTACCGCACCCCCGCCCCCAGGAGTCTTCCAAAAATCAACAAAATCCTCAGTGATAGAACTGTGAGCCCTTTGCGCTATGCTGTGTTTAGTTGCTTAGTCATATCTGTCTCTTTGCGACCCCATAGACTGTAGCCCACCGGGTTCCTCTGTCCATGGGATTCTCCAGGCAAGAATACTGGATTGGGTTGCCATGCCCTCCTCCAGGGGATCTTCCCTATGGATTGAACCCAGGTCTCCTGCATTTCAGGTGGATTCTTTACCAGCTGAACTACCAGGGAAGCCCCTGAACCGTTTAGTGTCTTTAATAGAGAGTGAGTCTCTGATGAAAACAATCATCAACTTGTTCAGAATTGGTTCCAAATATCACTCCTTTTTAGCAACATAAGTAGAAATTTGGCAGAAGACAAACTATCCCATCTCTGGATTACTCAGTTTGTAATTTCTCTACATGCTGATGTTGGCTTTTTGACAAACATTTCCCCCATAGTCATTGATTTGGGAAGAAGACTGGAAAGGAAATAAAAGAATTCAACTTAGCCAGAGGCTTGGGGCTAGAGAGGAGGTGCGGACCAGAACTAGAAACAGGCATTGAGACCTTTAGATCATTTATAGGAAAAGCCTTTGAAACTGCCACAGTGGACTCAAGTGTAAGGGGTCATTATTGAGCACATTCTGTTTTCTCCATTATCTTTTCATGTGTATTCTACTAGTATTTAATGAAAGAGCCTCAAGGAAGCCCTCCTGTCTCCTTATCTCATAAGTGTCTTCTGGAAGACATGCTCCTCTTCACCATGAGGGTCCAGGGACTGGTGGTCATCACTACCAAACAATCCAGCTTCATTTTATGAGTCATTTTAGACAAAAGAAATTGGCAGGGTGATTTCAGGAAGAGCGAAAAATAAACACAGCGTAAAACCAGAGCTATGGATTGAAGTCCCCTGAGTATTAATTGTAGAGTTTTTATGTCAGAGTAAATCACTCCTGTGAAGCAAATATGACTTGTAAAAGAAACTGGGGACCTGGGTGTTCCTTTCTGATAATCCTCCCTGTTTTGCCTTAAAGCTGGCCTGAGAAGGAAATCCTGTTTACCAGGAATTGATGTCTCTTTAGTTCTAGTTGTTAAAACAACCCTCAGCTTGGGGACCCACCTGGGTACTGATTTATCGCTTTGATGTTTTCAGAAGTTTATTTATTTTTATTTTTTATCTCTCAATCTAGTATGATTTTAACAGGTAATTCCCATGCATCTTCTAGGATATGCTTAAAAGCAAACTTTTAAGACAAGGTAGTTCTCCTTTTTATGGCTGGGTGGAATATGCTTCCCAACTGTGTGCTTAATCTCAGAGTTTGCTGAGAAGTGTGAGGGTTTACTTGTCCCACTAAATAAAGCCCTTCAATACTCAATAGTGTTTAAAAAGCCCAGTGAGCCCTGTTTCTACCTCCATTCTTCGGCATTGGGGACTAAACTGATTCTCTGCTTATCTGAGGAGAAATAATTTTTTTCTCATTATGTCCCATATTTTAGAGCATTTCTTTTTATTTCCAAAGGCAGAAGTTATGAAATTCTAAGGGAGAAAATGATTATTGTATATTTATTCCTAAATTCCTGTAAGATTTTACTCTTATCAAGTAATAAATATTGTACGAAACTGCCATGAAAATGAGAAAACCTGTGAGTGCTTTCACTGTATGTTTTTCCCAAAGAGAAACATTACGAGTTTCCTCTCACTGTCTAAATAGCAGGATGACAAAAAGACAGGGTAAGAACTTCAGTGGGTTCCTGATGTCACACATTGTTTAGCATAGGTATGGCTGGGGAAAAAGGATGGACTATGAGAATTCCCAGTTATGCTAGGGTCTTTCTAGTCCAGGATCCATAGACGATATGGGCCAGGATTTTTGCTAATAGGTATAATGTGAGAGAGTTTTGCTAGGTGTTGGAGGTCAATATGTAGGAGAAAGGAGATATGAGGTCACAGCAAAAGATATTGTGATGGAAGGAACATTGGTTTTGTGCTCATAGTTCCCTATTTTTTGCCAAGAAGATCTTGGGCAAGCAACAACTTGGACCACAATTTCCTTATTTATAAAACTGGCACAATAAAAATTATGAAAGAATTATTCTGAAGACTGCAAATTATTTACATAAAGCTTGGCATACAATTGATATTTAGTAAATTTTTACCATTATGATGATATAGTCCTTGAACTCTAAGCAATTATTAATAGTATTCTCTTAGGGAAGGAGATGATAAATACAAGATAAAATGACTTATTCAAGATATTGTATACTAAATTCCCATGAGTGGTAGTAATGATTGCTTCTCACACAAGAGGCCACTGAGGTGTACTCACCAGGAGACTTTCAAAGAAGACTCAAGACCTAACTATTGGCTGACTTTACAGCATCACCAGATGGAAACATTTGGAGACAGGAGAGAGTAATGGGAGGTAAATATTTGAAGACAGGAGCAGGAGTCCAGCAGGGCAATGGGTTTGGGTGAAAAAACAAACAGACAGCAAAATCAACAAAAGCACTTCTGAAGGTTTTCAAACTTCAGTTGAACTGAGAGCATAACCTTACAGCATTACATACATCTTACAAGTATTCACTAAGTCAATGTTTTACTAAATTCGGTTCAGTTCAGTCGCTCCGTCATGTCTGACTCTTTGCGACTCCATGGACTGCAGCACACCAGGCCTCCCTGTCCATCACCAACTCCCGGAGCTTGTGCAAACTCACATCCATCGAGTTGGTGATGCCATCCAACCATCTTGTCCTCTGTCGTCCCCTTCTCCTGCTGCCTTCAATCTTTCCCAGCATCAGAGTCTTTTCCAGTGAGTCAGCTTTTTGCATCATATGGCCAAAGAATTGGAGTTTCAGCTTCAGCATCAGTCCTTCCAATGGATATTCAGGACTGATTTCCTTTAGCATGGACTGGTTGGATCTCCTTGCAGTCCAAGGGACTCTCAAGAGTCTTCTCCAACACCACAGTAAACTCCTACTATATACCTAGCTTTGCATTAGAATGGAGAATAATGATGACATGATCTCCATTTTCTGCAGTTTAGAGTCTAGTGGGGATGTCAACAACAACAACAAAACCAAGAAAAAAAAGAAAATATATCACAACAGAATACAGTGTTTTTGTTGTTGAATTATTCTATCTGCCTACATATCTATATATTTCTTGAAATATTAAGAAAAAATATCAAGTATCAGCTCTAGATGGGAAGTCTGGCAGGGCTTTTTGTGAAGGCCAATTTTTAAATGAGATTTGAAAGATAAGAATAACCCCACATGCAAAGCATAAGAATTTTTAAGGAGGAGATAACAGGGGGGAAAAGACAAAACCAAAAATGACTGCAAAAACAAAGACATAAGGTCTGAAGGCACTTGCTACCCAACACTCGGTCCCTAGATGAACAGTATTAATGTCACTTGGGACCCTATTAGCGAGGCAAAACCTGGGTACCTTTTTAGAAGTACTGAATCTGAATCTCCATTTTTAAGATGTCCAGGTGATTCATAAGAACATTTAATTTGAGATACAGACGTAAAATTGACTTTTGAATAAACCGAATGGAGGTTTTTGGCTGGCTTGAGAAAGGCTGTTTCAGTGTAGTGGGGGTAGAAACCAGATGGGAATGGGCTGAAGAATGGCAAGGATTAAGGAATGAACACAGCATGTAGATACCTCATTATGGACGTCTTATTTGGAAAGAGATGAGAACAGAAGATAGAGGCAGCAGCTGAAAAAGAAAACGGGGTCAAAAGAGAAGTTGCTTAAGATGAAGAATGTGTGTTTTTGTATATAAAGATTACACCTAGATGAGGAGAGTGATGATGAGAACATAGAGAGATGATCTAAGGATAAGGTGCTCAACAATGCAGGATAAAGCAGAAAGGCAGCATGGCAAAATTAACCTGTGATGGGAGAAGTGACACTTCCTGTAAAGGAGCAAATGGAAGAGTGGAAAGGATGTGTGCCCTGTGAGTTTATTGATGAGAATATGAGCAGCTTCTGGCACACTAATTGTCTTCGGTCAATGAAGCATAAGGCATGAACATCAGCTGCAAACAAGGATAGTAGTGATTTTAAAAGTGAGAAGTTAATGAACTAATCTCTGCAGAAGTACAAGCTGGAAGAGAAAACAATAGTTGGATTACTGGTAGTGGTAAGCAGACAGTGATCAGTACCTATTTAATATATAGTGAAGTCTGCCCCATCACACGATTTTTTTTTTTTTTCCAAGCTGTGCTCACTTTATGGGCACACTGTAGAGAAAGCAGACGGTTAGGTTCATGCAAGGTTGGGGTTAATAATAAAAAATCGTCCTTTAACACTGCAGTTTGTCTAAATCCAGTTCTTGGCAACTGTTTCTGTCTACAGAAGTTAGAGATTAGATGCATATATTTAACATCAAATTATAATAACTCGGTGCCGATTATTCACTTTCAATGTGCTCAGTTTTGCATACATTTTCTGGGAACTTTATAGCAATGAAGTTATATATTATCAGCCCCACTTTACTGCTGCAACTGAATATAAAGAAGATTCAGTAAACCTTAAGTAAATTATAATGTCAAGAGTCAAACTGAGTTCTATTTAACTCCCACCACCAGTTATGTCATAATAATGAAAGGAATTTTTTTAAAGGGAAAAATAAGAAGATTGGGGGGTTTATATGTCTTTTTCTTTTTTCTTTCTTTATTTTTTTTGATTCCAAAAAAAAAAAAACAACATTGGTTTTCTTTGGACGATCTTTCAGTAGTAAACCTTAAGTAAATTATAATGTCAAGAGTCAAACTGAGTTCTATTTAACTCCCACCACCAGTTATGCCATAATAATGAAAGGAATTTTTTTAAAGGGAAAAATAAGAAGATTGGGGGGTTTTTATGTCTTTTTCTTTTTTCTTTCTTTCTTTTTTTGATTCCAAAAAAAAAAAAACAACATTGGTTTTCTTTGGACAATCTTTCACCCCTCAGTGGTGTTATGAAATTGAATGAAATGTGACATGTGCTCTCTCTTTTCAGCTGAATACAAGCAGCAGATACATATGCACTCTTGAAGATCTTGCCTCACATTTCCTTGCCACCACGTGAGAAGTTTGAGAGGAAGATCAGCTAAGCACCATGTAGGGAAAGAAATGTGGATAGTCTTTACAAGTTTTTGAGAAGTCTACAAAGGATTTATCTCGACTTGATACTTCCTTCCTTGCAAAATATGAAGGATATGGCATTTATTTTGACTGATATAAATTGCAGAAAATGTTAAACAATAAGATTCCAAAATGAGTATCAGATGAAGAAATCAGATAACAAACTCAAATGCCTACACAAGCCTGGAACAAAACATAAAGGAGTAAAGAGTGTCAGTTAGAAGACAGCAAAGGAAAATGGGGGGCCTGATATAAACTGAGAGTCACTCATTGGTTTAATCCAACTGATGGCACACAAGAATTCCAGTTCAGTGTTGCAAAATCCTCCCGTGATCCCAGAGGATCTGTCCATGGGATTCTCCAGGCAAGAATACTGGATTGGGTTGCCATGCCCTCCTCCAGGGGATCTTCCCTATGGATTGAACCCAGGTCTCCTGCATTTCAGGTGGATTCTTTACCAGCTGAACTACCAGGGAAGCCCCTGAACCGTTTAGTGTCTTTAATAGAGAGTGAGTCTCTGATGAAAACAATCATCAACTTGTTCAGAATTGGTTCCAAATATCACTCCTTTTTAGCAACATAAGTAGAAATTTGGCAGAAGACAAACTATCCCATCTCTGGATTACTCAGTTTGTAACTTCTCTACATGCTGATGTTGGCTTTTTGACAAACATTTCCCCCATAGTCATTGATTTGGGAAGAAGACTGGAAAGGAAATAAAAGAATTCAACTTAGCCAGAGGCTTGGGGCTAGAGAGGAGGTGCGGACCAGAACTAGAAACAGGCATTGAGACCTTTAGATCATTTATAGGAAAAGCCTTTGAAACTGCCACAGTGGACTCAAGTGTAAGGGGTCATTATTGAGCACATTCTGTTTTCTCCATTATCTTTTCATGTGTATTCTACTAGTATTTAATGAAAGAGCCTCAAGGAAGCCCTCCTGTCTCCTTATCTCATAAGTGTCTTCTGGAAGACATGCTCCTCTTCACCATGAGGGTCCAGGGACTGGTGGTCATCACTACCAAACAATCCAGCTTCATTTTATGAGTCATTTTAGACAAAAGAAATTGGCAGGGTGATTTCAGGAAGAGCGAAAAATAAACACAGCGTAAAACCAGAGCTATGGATTGAAGTCCCCTGAGTATTAATTGTAGAGTTTTTATGTCAGAGTAAATCACTCCTGTGAAGCAAATATGACTTGTAAAAGAAACTGGGGACCTGGGTGTTCCTTTCTGATAATCCTCCCTGTTTTGCCTTAAAGCTGGCCTGAGAAGGAAATCCTGTTTACCAGGAATTGATGTCTCTTTAGTTCTAGTTGTTAAAACAACCCTCAGCTTGGGGACCCACCTGGGTACTGATTTATCGCTTTGATGTTTTCAGAAGTTTATTTATTTTTATTTTTTATCTCTCAATCTAGTATGATTTTAACAGGTAATTCCCATGCATCTTCTAGGATATGCTTAAAAGCAAACTTTTAAGACAAGGTAGTTCTCCTTTTTATGGCTGGGTGGAATATGCTTCCCAACTGTGTGCTTAATCTCAGAGTTTGCTGAGAAGTGTGAGGGTTTACTTGTCCCACTAAATAAAGCCCTTCAATACTCAATAGTGTTTAAAAAGCCCAGTGAGCCCTGTTTCTACCTCCATTCTTCGGCATTGGGGACTAAACTGATTCTCTGCTTATCTGAGGAGAAATAATTTTTTTCTCATTATGTCCCATATTTTAGAGCATTTCTTTTTATTTCCAAAGGCAGAAGTTATGAAATTCTAAGGGAGAAAATGATTATTGTATATTTATTCCTAAATTCCTGTAAGATTTTACTCTTATCAAGTAATAAATATTGTACGAAACTGCCATGAAAATGAGAAAACCTGTGAGTGCTTTCACTGTATGTTTTTCCCAAAGAGAAACATTACGAGTTTCCTCTCACTGTCTAAATAGCAGGATGACAAAAAGACAGGGTAAGAACTTCAGTGGGTTCCTGATGTCACACATTGTTTAGCATAGGTATGGCTGGGGAAAAAGGATGGACTATGAGAATTCCCAGTTATGCTAGGGTCTTTCTAGTCCAGGATCCATAGACGATATGGGCCAGGATTTTTGCTAATAGGTATAATGTGAGAGAGTTTTGCTAGGTGTTGGAGGTCAATATGTAGGAGAAAGGAGATATGAGGTCACAGCAAAAGATATTGTGATGGAAGGAACATTGGTTTTGTGCTCATAGTTCCCTATTTTTTGCCAAGAAGATCTTGGGCAAGCAACAACTTGGACCACAATTTCCTTATTTATAAAACTGGCACAATAAAAATTATGAAAGAATTATTCTGAAGACTGCAAATTATTTACATAAAGCTTGGCATACAATTGATATTTAGTAAATTTTTACCATTATGATGATATAGTCCTTGAACTCTAAGCAATTATTAATAGTATTCTCTTAGGGAAGGAGATGATAAATACAAGATAAAATGACTTATTCAAGATATTGTATACTAAATTCCCATGAGTGGTAGTAATGATTGCTTCTCACACAAGAGGCCACTGAGGTGTACTCACCAGGAGACTCTCAAAGAAGACTTAAGACCTAACTATTGGCTGACTTTACAGCATCACCAGATGGAAACATTTGGAGACAGGAGAGAGTAATGGGAGGTAAATATTTGAAGACAGGAGCAGGAGTCCAGCAGGGCAATGGGTTTGGGTGAAAAAACAAACAGACAGCAAAATCAACAAAAGCACTTCTGAAGGTTTTCAAACTTCAGTTGAACTGAGAGCATAACCTTACAGCATTACATACATCTTACAAGTATTCACTAAGTCAATGTTTTACTAAATTCGGTTCAGTTCAGTCGCTCCGTCATGTCTGACTCTTTGCGACTCCATGGACTGCAGCACACCAGGCCTCCCTGTCCATCACCAATAAGACCTAACTATTGGCTGACTTTACAGCATCACCAGATGGAAACATTTGGAGACAGGAGAGAGTAATGGGAGGTAAATATTTGAAGACAGGAGCAGGAGTCCAGCAGGGCAATGGGTTTGGGTGAAAAAACAAACAGACAGCAAAATCAACAAAAGCACTTCTGAAGGTTTTCAAACTTCAGTTGAACTGAGAGCATAACCTTACAGCATTACATACATCTTACAAGTATTCACTAAGTCAATGTTTTACTAAATTCGGTTCAGTTCAGTCGCTCCGTCATGTCTGACTCTTTGCGACTCCATGGACTGCAGCACACCAGGCCTCCCTGTCCATCACCAACTCCCGGAGCTTGTGCAAACTCACATCCATCGAGTTGGTGATGCCATCCAACCATCTTGTCCTCTGTCGTCCCCTTCTCCTGCTGCCTTCAATCTTTCCCAGCATCAGAGTCTTTTCCAGTGAGTCAGCTTTTTGCATCATATGGCCAAAGAATTGGAGTTTCAGCTTCAGCATCAGTCCTTCCAATGGATATTCAGGACTGATTTCCTTTAGCATGGACTGGTTGGATCTCCTTGCAGTCCAAGGGACTCTCAAGAGTCTTCTCCAACACCACAGTAAACTCCTACTATATACCTAGCTTTGCATTAGAATGGAGAATAATGATGACATGATCTCCATTTTCTGCAGTTTAGAGTCTAGTGGGGATGTCAACAACAACAACAAAACCAAGAAAAAAAAGAAAATATATCACAACAGAATACAGTGTTTTTGTTGTTGAATTATTCTATCTGCCTACATATCTATATATTTCTTGAAATATTAAGAAAAAATATCAAGTATCAGCTCTAGATGGGAAGTCTGGCAGGGCTTTTTGTGAAGGCCAATTTTTAAATGAGATTTGAAAGATAAGAATAACCCCACATGCAAAGCATAAGAATTTTTAAGGAGGAGATAACAGGGGGGAAAAGACAAAACCAAAAATGACTGCAAAAACAAAGACATAAGGTCTGAAGGCACTTGCTACCCAACACTCGGTCCCTAGATGAACAGTATTAATGTCACTTGGGACCCTATTAGCGAGGCAAAACCTGGGTACCTTTTTAGAAGTACTGAATCTGAATCTCCATTTTTAAGATGTCCAGGTGATTCATAAGAACATTTAATTTGAGATACAGACGTAAAATTGACTTTTGAATAAACCGAATGGAGGTTTTTGGCTGGCTTGAGAAAGGCTGTTTCAGTGTAGTGGGGGTAGAAACCAGATGGGAATGGGCTGAAGAATGGCAAGGATTAAGGAATGAACACAGCATGTAGATACCTCATTATGGACGTCTTATTTGGAAAGAGATGAGAACAGAAGATAGAGGCAGCAGCTGAAAAAGAAAACGGGGTCAAAAGAGAAGTTGCTTAAGATGAAGAATGTGTGTTTTTGTATATAAAGATTACACCTAGATGAGGAGAGTGATGATGAGAACATAGAGAGATGATCTAAGGATAAGGTGCTCAACAATGCAGGATAAAGCAGAAAGGCAGCATGGCAAAATTAACCTGTGATGGGAGAAGTGACACTTCCTGTAAAGGAGCAAATGGAAGAGTGGAAAGGATGTGTGCCCTGTGAGTTTATTGATGAGAATATGAGCAGCTTCTGGCACACTAATTGTCTTCGGTCAATGAAGCATAAGGCATGAACATCAGCTGCAAACAAGGATAGTAGTGATTTTAAAAGTGAGAAGTTAATGAACTAATCTCTGCAGAAGTACAAGCTGGAAGAGAAAACAATAGTTGGATTACTGGTAGTGGTAAGCAGACAGTGATCAGTACCTATTTAATATATAGTGAAGTCTGCCCCATCACACGATTTTTTTTTTTTTTCCAAGCTGTGCTCACTTTATGGGCACACTGTAGAGAAAGCAGACGGTTAGGTTCATGCAAGGTTGGGGTTAATAATAAAAAATCGTCCTTTAACACTGCAGTTTGTCTAAATCCAGTTCTTGGCAACTGTTTCTGTCTACAGAAGTTAGAGATTAGATGCATATATTTAACATCAAATTATAATAACTCGGTGCCGATTATTCACTTTCAATGTGCTCAGTTTTGCATACATTTTCTGGGAACTTTATAGCAATGAAGTTATATATTATCAGCCCCACTTTACTGCTGCAACTGAATATAAAGAAGATTCAGTAAACCTTAAGTAAATTATAATGTCAAGAGTCAAACTGAGTTCTATTTAACTCCCACCACCAGTTATGTCATAATAATGAAAGGAATTTTTTTAAAGGGAAAAATAAGAAGATTGGGGGGTTTATATGTCTTTTTCTTTTTTCTTTCTTTATTTTTTTTGATTCCAAAAAAAAAAAAACAACATTGGTTTTCTTTGGACAATCTTTCACCCCTCAGTGGTGTTATGAAATTGAATGAAATGTGACATGTGCTCTCTCTTTTCAGCTGAATACAAGCAGCAGATACATATGCACTCTTGAAGATCTTGCCTCACATTTCCTTGCCACCACGTGAGAAGTTTGAGAGGAAGATCAGCTAAGCACCATGTAGGGAAAGAAATGTGGATAGTCTTTACAAGTTTTTGAGAAGTCTACAAAGGATTTATCTTGACTTGATACTTCCTTCCTTGCAAAATATGAAGGATATGGCATTTATTTTGACTGATATAAATTGCAGAAAATGTTAAACAATAAGATTCCAAAATGAGTATCAGATGAAGAAATCAGATAACAAACTCAAATGCCTACACAAGCCTGGAACAAAACATAAAGGAGTAAAGAGTGTCAGTTAGAAGACAGCAAAGGAAAATGGGGGGCCTGATATAAACTGAGAGTCACTCATTGGTTTAATCCAACTGATGGCACACAAGAATTCCAGTTCAGTGTTGCAAAATCCTCCCGTGATCCCAGAGGAAACAGTCTAAAATTCTGTAAAATAAACATCTTAAAACGTTCATTGGCAAAACCAAATGTATAAGCCAGCATGGAACTAAAAGATAAACTGAGCCATGTTAAATTTTTTTAGTTCATTTGAGCAAAGATCAATTCAAATTGGGTAGCACCAAACCCAAGTAGTCAGGAGTGCTCTTCCAACAGGAGGCAGGGGAAAAACTTACACAGAGAAAGTAGAGAAGCAGAGGACGGAAATTATTCAGCTGGCTATTGCTTATTGCCTGTGTTGTTGCTCAGTCTCTAAGTCATGTCTGACTCTTTGCAATCCCAGGCAGTACTCCAGGCTTCCCTGTCCATCATTATCTCTTGGAGTTTGCTCAGACTCATGTCTACTGAGTCGGTGATGCTCTCTAAGCATTTCATCCTCTGTTACCCCCTTCTCCCCCTGCCTTCAATCTTTCCCAGCCTTAGGATCTTTACCAGTGAGTCGGCTCTTTGCATCAGTTGACCAAAGTATTGGATCTTTGGTTTCAGCATCAGTCCTTCCAATAAATAGTCAGGGTTGGTTTCCCTAGGATTGACTGGTTTGATCTCCTTGGTGTCCAAGGGACTCTCAAGAGTCTTCTCTAGTAACATCAATTCTTCGGCACTCAGTCTTCTTTATGGTCCAACTCTCACGGTGATTGGTTGTCCTTAGTATTTTGATTTTTCTAACACTGAGGCATTTGCAGGCTTAGATTTTGGTTGACTTATGTAGGCTGCCAAGGCATGAGTCACTTCAGTCTCATGGCCTGCTTATTTAATTAAGTTACCAATGTCTAAGTCCATGAGTCTCCAGTTTGCTACTTCTGTAGAGATACTTTTAAAATCTGTGTCAGAGACCACAGATTACCAAATACCAACTTTAATCACCAGTCTTAGGAAGCCAGTTTCAGTTTCAGTTCAGTAACTCAGTAGTGTCTGACTCTTTGCGACCCCATGGACTGCAGCACACCAGGCTTCCCTGTCCATCACCAACTCTCAGGTGGGCAAAGTATTGGAGTTTCAGCTTCAACATCAGTCCTTCCAATGAATATTCAGGACTGATTTCCTTTAGGATTGACTGGTTTGATCTCCTTGCAGTCCAAGAGTCTCCAGAGACTCTCAAGAGTCTTCTCCAACACCACAGTTCAAAAGCATCGATTTTTTGGTGCTCAGCTTTCTTTATAGTCCAACTCTCATATCCATACATGACTACTGGAAAAACCATAGCTCTGACTAGATGGACCTTTGTTGGCAAAGTAATGTCTCTGCTTTTTAACATATGCTTACTAGGTTGGTCATAGCTTTTCTTCCAAGGAGCAAGCATCTTTTAATTTCATGGCTGCAGTCACCATCTGCAGTGATTTTGGAGCCTAAGAAAATAAAACCTGTCACTGTTTCCATTGTTTCCCTATCTATTTGCCATGAAACGATGGGACTGGATGCCATGATCTTTGTTTTTTGAAGCCAGGAAGCCAGATACCCCTTTAAAATCTCTTGTAAATGGCTCATATGAGAAATATGATCTACTAGATATAGTTAGACATCTTTTAATTTGTTCTGTAATTTAGAGAAGTTATCCGAGAGAAAGAACTATCTTCAAACCTGAAGCAAGAGAGAGAAAATTGTGCTTTTCTTGTACAAATCATGAGTGTCTCTTTAATGAGTGAGTTACCAGCACATAGGCAAAAAATAGCTTCATTATGAAAAAAAATACAGAATATCTTTATTCAGCAGTGGTTCTTATTTATGAACCAAAGAATTCACAAACTTAATCAATTTATCATAATGAACTTCCCAGGGGTAGTCAACAAGAACATTATAAGCACAGCAGGTTGCTGCAGTCACCATCTGCAGTGATTTTGGAGCCTAAGAAAATAAAACCTGTCACTGTTTCCATTGTTTCCCTATCTATTTGCCATGAAACGATGGGACTGGATGCCATGATCTTTGTTTTTTGAAGCCAGGAAGCCAGATACCCCTTTAAAATCTCTTGTAAATGGCTCATATGAGAAATATGATCTACTAGATATAGTTAGACATCTTTTAATTTGTTCTGTAATTTAGAGAAGTTATCCGAGAGAAAGAACTATCTTCAAACCTGAAGCAAGAGAGAGAAAATTGTGCTTTTCTTGTACAAATCATGAGTGTCTCTTTAATGAGTGAGTTACCAGCACATAGGCAAAAAATAACTTCATTATGAAAAAAAATACAGAATATCTTTATTCAGCAGTGGTTCTTATTTATGAACCAAAGAATTCACAAACTTAATCAATTTATCATAATGAACTTCCCAGGGGTAGTCAACAAGAACATTATAAGCACAGCAGGTAAGTTTTCCAACAATAATGATATTATGCTTCTTTCTATACAAAGCATGATTTCAGTAGCTTTGTATTTCAATTAAACCTATAAATACACAAAAGTCACAGTGACAAAAATCACAGCCCATTATCTAGGACTCACATGTGAGATGGTCTCATTTCATCTCAGGAGCACTGAAAATGTGAATAAGATTGTAAGCTAAGTGAATTTCTTACTTTTCCCTAAATATGCCTCTTATTTTTGTGACTCCACATTTGTTATTAGATTTCTTTCCTTTTAACTTGGCCCAGAATGCCTGTCAAAGTTCTGTCTACCAAGTCCAGTCTCAAAACAGCTTCCTCCTCATTGATCTGGCGAATGAAGGTCCTAGCTATGTATGTATCCATTGCAAATTCAGGTAGTAGGTGGATTCAGGTAAGGAACATGGATTGTAAATATTCTTTCTGGTAGATTGGAAGAGCCTCATGAGAGAGAGAAACTGACCAACACATTTGTTGTAGACTAACCAACAGAGCTAAGACTTTCAA
Source organism: Oreotragus oreotragus (assembly GCA_006410675.1). Classification (NCBI taxonomy): domain Eukaryota; kingdom Metazoa; phylum Chordata; class Mammalia; order Artiodactyla; family Bovidae; genus Oreotragus; species Oreotragus oreotragus. The sequence continues at coordinate 21,085 of SJYX01022081.1, read as the reverse complement.
GCAGTTTGGAACAATGACAGTCCTTTAATCTCTCATGTTGTATCCTTGACAGTAACAGGGCATCAGAGATTATCAACTCAAAGTATTAATGGCAAGGGGAGGTGGGCAGAGTCAGTACAGAGATGTGTACAGCTTTGAGACTATCAATTGTGTCTTGACTAGTCCCATCTGGAAATCAAAGCCAAATTCTTGAAAGCCGGGGGCAGTGGGGGTACAATAAACAAAAATGAAGAATTAAGTGGAAGAGCTTTGGCTGATCTGATATTACAGCTACATTCTAGGGAAGAGAATGTGATTTTATGAGAGTCATGTTGTCAATTGACATGAGTTTGAGCAAGCTCCGGGAGATGGCAAAGGACAAGGAAGCCTGGCATGCTGCAGTCCATGTGGTCGCAAAGAGTCAGACATGACTGAGCAACTGAACAACTACAGGTGTTCTTAAAACAAATTTATTTCTGTGAATATAATATTTTAATTGCTGCCCTTATTATTTACTCTGGTTAAATGTATAGCTAATCAGGAGCTCTGGTGAACTAATTTCCAGAAACTGTGACTATGTTAGTATACGTGCCCAATAGTCATCTGCAGAATGACCGGTCTCCCTCCTTCATGCCTGCCCTTTAGATTCTATTTTCCATACAGCAGCTTCCATATTCTTTCATAGTGTCCATCTGATCTTGTTACTGCTCTTCTTGGATCTCCCCAAGGGCATTCCTTTACACACAGAATAAATTCTGAAATCTAGACTTTGACTTCCAAGACTCTATGTGATCTGGCTTCGAAATTTCCTTCTTCAGCCTTTCTCCTCCTATTCTGCTTCTTTCTTCCTATGCTCCAATCACCTGGCTTTCCTTAATGTTCTATGAACATGCTGCACATATACCTTCTTCAGGACTTTTGTAATTACTGTTCAATCTGCAGGGGATACTTTTGCCTCTGACAGCCATAGGGCTTGTTGAAATACTTCCTTCAGGTTTCTTCCTAACCAACAGCACACCCTACCTAAACTAGTCTACCACCATTCATTTTATTCTTGCCCTACCCCTACGTTATTTTACTTCATTGCACTCAGTGCTCTCAGTAACCACATTACATACTAATTTTCTTATTTGATTGCCTTCTGTCTTTTCCACTGGGAATGACAGAACCTCTGTTTTTATTCATTGCTGTACCTCTTGCACCTCAAACATTGCCTACTCCCATAATATGTTAGGCACTCAGTTAAAATCTGTAGTAAATAAATTGTGAACAGGCTAATCTTTTAATTAAAGTAGCCACATATGACTGGTGGCCACCAAATTATACAGTGCTTTATTAGATTGTCTACCTACTTGTCATGTTATCTATTGTCTGTTGTCCCATTATACAGGAATATAAAAGCCCTGAATACAGAGACTTTTGTCTATTTCTTCAGTAACATATATCAAGTACCTAGGACAGTATCTAGCACACAGAAGGTGCTCTGTGAATATTTGGAAAGTGATTAAATGAATGTTTAATTTCTGTCTCATGTAAAATTAACATCTTTGCTTTCCTGGATTTAAATTTGAGGAGAGGGAATTAAACTTGACTATTTTGAAAATCTTTTCTGCACTTAAGATGATATAATTCGATCTCCTCTGAAATGACAATTTTAGCAACAGCAATATTTTATCAGCTGTTTTGGCCTTAGATGAATGAAACATATAGCAGATGTCCAGATAACTGACGTCCCCAAACACTAATAACCTCTGCTCCAGTTTTGCCCTCTATATTAAGCAAGTAACAAACATACCCCGTCTGCCTAAACAGTCCTGAGAGTATGACCATGATATTACGTCCTTACCTGTCATTCTCGTCTGCTGGCTCTCAACCTCTCTTTACCTTCACCCTCATGAATTTTATTGAAATATCTCCTTGACACAATTTTATCTCCTGCTATGCTTAGTTGTATTCTTTTTTTTTTTTTTCAGGCTGCCTTGTGTGGGATGCAGGATCTCAGGTCCCTGACCAGGGATCAAACCTGAGCCCCCCTGCATTGGGAGCACCGAGTCTTAACTACTGGACGACGAGGGAACTCCATGCACTTCTTTTAAATAGGACTATCTTTCTGTTTCCCTGGCATCTATATCATGCATCTCAACACCAGGACTTCGTGATTTTTGCGGGACCAAAACTATTTAATTAAAATTCATGATAAATGAAGATATCTGAAGCTCTATATTTCCCTCTTTCCTGTGTTCTTTCAAGGATTTTTAGTCACTTTTCCCCCTGTATTCACATCTAGTTTTCATTACAGACGGTTTTTGCTTGCTTGTTTGTAAGTTTATTTGGAACTTTTCCTCCCTCTTCTCTGTTTGTTTCAAGTCAAACCGGACCAAATTATGATGTTCTAAGTGAAAATGTTACATTCAGTTTTCAAGATATCATTTGTGTGGGATGCAGGATCTCAGGTCCCTGACCAGGGATCAAACCTGAGCCCCCCTGCATTGGGAGCACCGAGTCTTAACTACTGGACGACGAGGGAACTCCATGCACTTCTTTTAAATAGGACTATCTTTCTGTTTCCCTGGCATCTATATCATGCATCTCAACACCAGGACTTGGTGATTTTTGTGGGACCAAAACTATTTATTTTTATTAAAATTCATGATAAATGAAGATATCTGAAGCTCTATATTTCCCTCTTTCCTGTGTTCTTTCAAGGATTTTTAGTCACTTTTCCCCCTGTAGTCACATCTAGTTTTCATTACAGACGGTTTTTGCTTGCTTGTTTGTAAGTTTATTTGGAACTTTTCCTCCCTCTTCTCTGTTTGTTTCAAGTCAAACCGGACCAAATTATGATGTTCTAAGTGAAAATGTTACATTCAGTTTTCAAGATATCATCACTGACCATCCAAGGTCAGTGATACCATCACTGACCTAATTTTCTTTTATCAATCAAGAAAAACACAGAAACTAAACACTGTCTTTTAACAAGTTTTTCTTAATTTTACATTCATACCTTCTGCCAGATTCTCTTCCAAACTTATAGTATTCAATTGAGAAGAAGAGAAAAAACTTTCTTAGTTTTTCCCATGAAGGCTTCAACATCAGTAGAGATATAGTTCATGCTTATTTTGCCCGAGTGAGGTGCTGAGTGAGGTCAGGAGATCTGAGTTTTGGTCATCTTTTCCATATGTCTCTGGTCCTACTCAGCATCTTTTGCTGGCTTGCATGTCTCAACATCCCATGTCCTCCTCTCAGGATTATTAAAGGGAGATTCATTATAGTTGATTGTGTGTATGAATCTTCTTTACTGTTACATTAGATGTGGATTCAGAAGGATTGTGTTTATACTATCTAAGACTAGGTCATAACTTGTATTTAGCTAAAACGGTTCTGAATGCATTTTCTTCCTTTTCTCTTTTTATCACATTGTTCTACTTTCAACCTCCTGATTCCAACTTTAATTCTCCTTCACCACCTTAAGTTTCTTTGACTTTCTGGCTTCCTCATCAGATCTCCTTTCTGTCTAGGACCTTTTCTATTGCTTCTAGAAAGGTGGAGCCTATATAAGAATTCTTCTGTCATTTACATTTTTTATAATTCAGACATCAACTTATATTAATAACAAACAGAACTAGTGACTTCTTTAAGCAAGAATTCAAACACATTACTCTCAGGAGGGTCACACATGAAACTTTGGCATCTTAGTATAAACTATAGTTTTTTTCTAACATTTCTATGAAATTCCACTGCAAATGCTTACTTTCTGTCACATTTTTGCTTCTGTGGTTCTGGAGTAAACCTGACCTGGAGGTCTTTTTTGTCATTGTCCACAATCCCTCCATAAACTATATTGGTAGATCTGTGGCTCCCAAACTTGAGGGTCCATCAGAATCACCTAGAGGGTTGGTTAAGACAGAGTTTCTAAATCAGTAGGTGCAGGTTGAGAATTTATATTTCTGTAAAGGTCCTTGGTGATATTATTTTACTGGGCAAAGACTTCACTTAAAGATTCACAGAATTGCTGAATCTAGGGTTTAGCAGCATACCAGGCAATCAGTGGTGCTCACTGTATTACAAAGTGCAGGAAAATCAGCAGCATTTCTTCCTGACTGCAGGCTGACTCCGTGGATATTCTGCTACCGCAGAAGCCGGTTTTCCAGATTTCTTTGAACACTGGAGGTAGTTTCTCTTTCTTCCTACAATCTGATACATTTAGTAGGTCATTATAAAATTTTCCTCCTTAGCTCAGTAGTGATTTTTCTTCAAGGAGTACACAGTAGGTTAGTAATCTTATTGGGGAACATTCTCAGTCCTCTCAGCTCCTTCGTATACTTGGAGCCCTCCTCCCAACAACTGCCCCTTCCTCCCTGCCCAATCTTAGTTAACTTTGTTTACAGCTAGGAGTCAGCTTTGTTCCCTTCAGCAAACAAAAAAAGCACACTCACAAGCTGACTTCTTACATTCATTTCAAAATATCCTACTCACTTTTCCTCCAGACTCCAGCATTAACTACTGACAGCCATTTACCACAGCCATTATACCACTAATTAAGGTATAAGTATGTGTTTGGTGACATCAGCTATGTACTAATGCTGGCAAAACTCAAGCAGTTTGTTGTGTGTAATCTGCATTCTAGATAACTACACAGAGAATTCCATCATGGGGCTGACAACTGAGAAGCCCCCAGGATGGTAAGACTCAGACATGGCTAGCAGTTCACCTGAGAGCTCCCTCCAGAAACTAGCACCCCGAGAATGGAGGAATATTCTGTTCAGAGATCAAGATAAGCCTTAAAAACTTGAAAAAACAATTTGCAAGCCTTTTAAACAGCTGCATCAACTTACATAGTGGAAATAGTAAATCCATATATTCATAATTCTGTTTATTTCTACTTTGAATAAAATGAACGCAGTTTTTAAAAATTAGTGAATCAGCCATAATTAGTAAAAGGGCTACAGTCATCTATTTTGCTTTTACTGCCCTTTTTCATTAGAATAATAATGAAAGTTGCTAACAATCCTTCAGCATTTACTATTAGCAAAGAGTTTTGCTAAGCAATTTGTGCATTTTACTGTACAATTCTTACAAAAAATCCTATGAGATAGATCCTATTCATGTTTTGCAGGTGAAAAATTTGAGACTTAAGTAACCTGACCAAGTTCTCAAGTTATTCAGTTCAGTTCAGTCACCATTTCTCACTCTTTGTGACTCCATAGGTAGCAGCACACCAGGCTTCCCTGTCCATCATCAACTCCTGGAGTTTACTCAAACTTATGTCAATCGAGTCAGTGATGCCACCCAGCCATCTCATCCTCTGTCGTCCCCTTCTTCTCCTGCCTTTAATCTTTCCCAGCATCAGGGTCTTTTCCAGTGAAAGACCTTTGCATCAGGTGGTCAAAGTATTGGAGCTTCAGTTTCAGCATACATTCTTCAAATGAATATTCAGGACTGATTTCCTTTAGGATTGACTTACTGGATCTCCTTGCTATCCAAGGGACCCTCAACAGTCTTCAACATTACATTTCAAAAGCATCAATTCTTTGGCACTCAGCTTTCTTTATGGTCCAACTCTCACATCCATACATACTACTGGAAAAGCCATAGCTTTGACTAGATGGACCTTTGTCAGACCTTTGTCTCAAGCTATTAAACAGCAGCAAAATAGGGATTTGTACTGGGTCACACCACCAACTCCAACCTTTAATCATTTTTCTGTGAGTATCACAGCAGTGTCCCTGACCACTCCATCAATTCCTGGCTCGACTTCTACCCTCTCCTAGCATTTTCACATGGCAAGAGTCAACATATTTGGAGCAGTCCTGGGTCCTCCCTGTAGGAGAAGTTGTGGTAGGAAACACACAACCAACATTGGTTCTTAAACTTTTGGTTGTTGGTAGTGGTTGTGGTATTCTGGGATTTGGGGGCGGGATCTCATAAATGGATACACTTGTGAAAAAATTCCATAATTGGAAACACTTGTGAAAAAAATTCACTCTACTTTGAATAGCATACTACTGGGTTCATTAATACATGGAGTCCTCCTTACCATGGATCCCTCACCTAGAAAACTAGAGGATAACAACATCTGTTATTGAGTTTCTGAACTGATATCACGCCCTACTACAGAGAACTCTAGGGCAAAGAATTCCAGAAATATAGTCTACATATCAAATTTAGTAAGTAAATTTAATGGCTAAACTCAATTTCAGTGCCTGCCAATTTCCTTATCTGAAAAATATTCATACTTTTTAAGATTGTCATGAGGATTTCATGAGAATATGAATGTATTATTGGTTAGAGTAGTGTCCAATGCTTAATAGGCACTTCCTAAATTCTACCCATTACTAACTTTATTCCCTTATCCTTCTTTCCTTATTATTCCCTTATCCTTCTTTCCTTGTTATTCCTAGTAATTCTATCCATTACTAACTTTATTCCCTTATCCTTCTTTCCTTATTATTTCCCTGAGGAAGTTCCCTTGAAGAGTACCACCTTTATGATCATACTTTTATTTAGAGTCTTTTGGAAATATTTCTTTTACTAACATATTGGTATTATTTTGAGGGAGGAGGTATTTGAACATTAACCACCACCATAAAGCAGGAAGGGTTATTTAACCACAGGATATGGCCTCAACTGGAAAGGTGCCAAGTCTAAACATAAATGCAGAATGTGAAAAGTAAAAAATTAAGGATGATGTGACAAAATGTTGTAAAACTGAAGGAAAGGTTGTACAAATTTGATTTCTATAATTTTTAAAATTTGCTTCATTTTCTCACATATTTGTTAAAGTCCAGACCCAATATTGTTACATAAAGTATATTTCTATTAAAGAAAATCATAAAAGTTTAGTGATAATATGAAAACTTCTTTCCATGCAAAGGAAAGTGTTAGACAAGCAAAAAGGAGTGATACAAATTCAAATTCAGTTTATGCACTTAAAAACCGTGGCTTGTGTCTGTTTACTGTGACGTAAGTACGTCAAGGCTGTATATTGTCTCCCTGCTTATTTAATTTATATGCAGAGTACATCATGAGAAATGCTGGAATGGAAGAAACACAAGCTGGAATCAAGATTGCTGGGAAAAATATCAACAACCTCAGATATGCTGATGACACCACCCTTATGGCAGAAAGTGAGGAGGAGCTAAAAAGCCTCTTGATGAAAGTGAAGGAGGAGAGCGAAAAAGTTGGCTTAAAGCTCAACATTCAGAAAACGAAGATCATGGCATCCGGTCCCATCACTTCATGGGAAATAGATGGGGAAACAGTGGAAACAGTGTCAGACTTTATTTGTTTGGGCTCCAAAATCACTGCAGATGGTGACTGCAGCCATGAAATTAGAAGACGCTTACTCCTTGGAAGAAAAGTTATGACCA
>SJYX01022080.1:31420-49525 GCA_006410675.1 Oreotragus oreotragus | reverse complement strand
TTTGGAAGGAATGATGCTAAAGCTGAAACTTCAATACTTTGGCCACCTCATGAGAAGAGTTGACTAATTGGAAAAGACTCTGATGCTGAGAGGGATTGGGGGCAGGAGGAGACGGGGACGACTGAGGATGAGATGGCTGGATGGCATCACTGACTCGATGGACGTGAGTCTGAGTGAACTCCGGGAGTTGGTGATGAACAGGGAGGCCTGGCGTGCTGCGATTCATGGGGTCGAAGAGAGTCAGATATGACTGAGGGACTGAACTGAACTCAACTGATACATAGTTACAAAATTTTTTTTTCTAAAAATTTTTTTCTTGTGATGAGAATTTTTTAAAGATTTATTCTCTTAGCAGCTTTTAAATACACAATACAGTATTGTTTTTTTTTCTAATTTTTATTTAAAAATTAAATTGAAGTATAGTTGATTTACAATATTAAATTAGTTTCAAGTATACAGCATTATGATATGTTATTTTTGCAGGTTATACTCCGTTAAAAGTTACTATAATGGCTATAGTTCCCTGTGTTATGCAGTATATCCTTGTTGCTTATTATAATACAGTATTATTAACTATAGTCCATGTTGTACATTCCATTCCATGACTTATCTTACAACTGAAATTTTTTTCTCTTTGACTACCTTCACTCTTTTTGCCCACCCCCAGAACCCCTGTGTCTGGCAATCAACATTCTGTTTTCTGTATCTGAAGCCACCACCCCCCTCGCCTTTTTTTAAGGTTCCGTATGTAAGTGAGATCATAGATAATGTAAGAGATCATGTATAGTGTAAGTGAGAAACATATTTTAAACTGATTTCACTGAAGACAGCCTTTAGCTGTCTCCTTGTTTGAAGCCTTTATTTAAAAAAGGATGTGTATTTTAAGAAATCAAGCATCTTCTACCTATAAATATGTTGATAGGAAATATTTATTTTATTTCTGTCAGTCATCACCAGAAAGAGGCCCCAGGAAACATGTAACTTGTAAATTCCCTGGGCACCTACAGAATAGTGAATGTCGAATAACAATTTCTTGAAAAAAGAACGACCAATATAAATGGGCTTCCCTGGTGGCTCAGATAGTAACAAATCTACATGCAATATAGGAGATCCAGGTTTGATCCCTGGGTTGGCAAGATCCCTTGGAGAAGGGAATGGCAATCCACTCCAGGGCATAGCCAAAAAGAAGGAAAAAAAAAAGATTGATTATTTAACAGAGGAGCCTGACACGCTATAGTCTGTGGGGTTGCAAGAGTCGGACCTGACGTAGTGACTAAACCGTAGCATTGAACTAAGGGCTAAGAGTCATGTCTGAAACGAGATTATCTAATACCTGAGCTTTATCCATGAGATACCACACAGTCTTCTCATTCTCAGCACCACTAGAGGACACCTCAGCACTTGCAGGGGCTTCCCTGGTGGTTCAGACGGTAAAGAATCTGGCTGCAGTGTGGGAGACCGGGGTTTAATCCCTGGGTTGGGAAGATCCCATGGAACAGGAAATGGCAACCCGCTCCAGTGTTCCTGCCTGGAAAAATCCCAGGACAGAGGAACCTGGTGGGCTACAGTCCATAGGGTCACAAGAGTTGGACACAACTGAGGGACTAAACCACCACCAGACTTGGGGATTGTCAGTAAAGTTACCAACAGAACACATAGGAATGCAGATAGCGTCGTGCTGAATGAACCCCACCCCCACCCCAAGACACTTGTGAAAACTGAAACAAGGAGGCCGAGTGTTGCCTTGTTTGACCTCAGTTGGAAATGCATGTGTGGGTGACTCAGATTTCTCACTTCTCTGTCCACAAATGACTGTAAAAATGCTGCAAATATTAATTTGGGGGTTACAAGTAAGTTTTAGTGAGTCAGTAAATTTGCAAATAGGGAATCCGCGAATGATGAGGACTGATTGTATTAAAAACTGTTTCCTAGTGGTTCTTCTCTGATCTAAAAAGTATCTTACTGGGGAACATATTTTTAAACACTGTCTGCTCTGAAATTGTTGTGGACTAAACTTGAAGCCACAATAATGAAACTTTTCCAGGCACCTGATCTTCTCTTTTTATGAGTTTATTTACAATAAAAATGGTTTATCACTTCCAGATCTTTAAAGTTGGGTGGGGCTGTTCAGATATGGAACTCTTTATTTTGATATAATTTCTGTTGTTCTTCAGAAGATGAAGAGTGAGAATATGGACCAGGGAAAGGAGTACAGAACAATGGGGGCGACCACTGCTCCAGAATCCAGCAGAAGGCAATAAGATGGCTTAGAAATTCTGCAGGCAGTTTTTGAAGTAACCAAGCTCAGTTTAGTCAGGGCCTAGAAGATAAAGGTGATGCTTTTGACTTCCTAGTGTATTGAAAATTAGCATATTTTAATTACAAGCACAGTCATTATTGTAAACATTAATTGAGTGCTTGTTGAGAATGCTTGGAATTCTTTTAAGAAGGGGGGAAGAAAAGAATTGTTTTCAGTAGGTCCAGTAGTTTCGAGTGGCACAGCAGATAGATCATACAGTTTAATAACAACAAAGAAACACAAACAAAAACAACAATAGCAGTAGCACCTAGCATTTTCAAAGTCCTTAATACAGACTGTGTCTTGTGTTAGTGCTTTAATCTTATCTGCATTTTGGAGACTGAAACCACTGGGGTTAAAGTAATGAAAATTATAGAACAATGGAGTTAAAGTATTGAACATTGCCATCTTTTTCTGCGTTCCACCTGTACCTTTTGCACTTTTATAATGTATTATAAAAAGAATGGATTCCTTATTAATAGTTTGTGTGTGTGTGTGTCTCACTTTGTCTCTTTGTCTTAGTCCTGGGATAAGGAAGTTACCTGTGTACTTTTTTTTTTTTTTTTTGTATTTTTCACGTATTAGAAAAGTAAGAAGCCAAACTGGCAGTAATGAATAGCTCAGATCTAGTTTACTTACAAGGTTTTTGAGACATCTACTAGCTCCATTTCAAATGCTTTGTACAATTTAATTCTGTGAGGTAAGTGTATGTGTGTTTAGTTGCTCAGTCGCGTCTCACTCTTTGTGACCCTATGGACTGTAGCCCACCAGGCTCTTCTGTCCATGGCCTTCTCCAGGCAAGAATATTGGAGTGAGTTGCCATTTCCTTCTCCAGGGGATCTTCCCAACCCAGGGATCAAACCCAGGTCTCCTGCATTGCAGGCAGATTCTTTACTGTCTGAACCACCAGGGAAGCCCCATGAGATAGGTAGGATCCCATTTTATAGATAAACTTAGGCTTGGCCATTGTAAGTCACTTGCCTGAAGTCGTTCAGATAAGGGCAGAACCAAGACTTAAACTGGAGGACTGTTTGAGTTCAAAGCTTCCCGTCTTATCTGCCCTGCTACAGTAGTTGTTCAGTGGCTAAGTCCTGCCTGACTCTTTGCGACCCTACAGACTGCAGCACGCCCGGTTTCCCTGTCCTTCACTATCTCCCAGAGTTTCCTCAAACTCCTGTCCATTGAACTGGTGATGCCATCCAGCTGTCTGTTGTCCCCTTCTCCTCCTGCCGTCAGTCTTTCCCAACATCAGTGTCTTTTCCAGTAGGTCAGCTCTGCTCACCCTGCTGCAGTGGTTACTGTGTATATCGAGGCATGGAAGGGAAGGCTGGATAGGAAGAGATCGGGGCAACAACTCATGTTGACTTTGGAAGAGAAACAGGACTAGGTGTCTGATGAAGTAAAGAGACTCTGGGTGTGGTTGAACATCTTAATCCCCAAGATAAATAGATCTACTTATTAAAGGTGCTCACTGCCTTGTCCTTTGTTTTCAAAGCTGTTTCTGATGATTGAAAAGAGGTAGGCTGTGAAGGCTTCAAGAAAGGTAGCAAAAGATGGGATGTTGTGTACGTAGTCATTCACAGGGGTGTGGTGTGTAAGTTGTAAATTTTCATCATTCCCCACTAAAGATCTTCTTTGAATGACCTTAGCTGGTGACAGCAAAAAGTCTTGTCTACATGCCCATCCTTGTGGTCTCCCACTGAACACATATAGTTCCTAACATCTTGGTATTTTCTATTTGCCTCTCTCTCTCTTTTCCCTGTCTAACTTGACTTGTTAATTGCTTTTCATTTATGTCTTTATGAAGTTGTAGCCAGTCTATTACGCTCTGGACTGTTTATCTTTGAATGCCAAAGGTCTTGAAACATCATAATATTGTGTAATGAACATAACTTCTGCCTTGACATGTGGGTGTTAAGAACATTAGTCATTGCAAAGTATTGAGTTAAATATTTTCAATAAAAGGATATAATGATCTAATAGAGAGGAAGAAGTTATAAAAATTCTAATTGATGGCTTTAACGATGAACCATATACACAGTGGGTTCCAGCAGCAATGGGTTAGAGATTCTCAGAATGAATGTAAAGGCATTTTTACTTTTTATTAGTGGGGGAGGAGAAAGGCCAACAATAAAAGGAAAAAGCACTTAATTCTCATGTATACTTAGAAAAATGAAAACCATTCGAGTTTTCAGCGCTTCTGCTCCTGATTTAGTACCTCACATGTATCATTAACTGCCATAAAAAGTGTTGGAGATTTCCATGAGATGTTATCAATGAAGACTTCTGGGCTGCGTCTTGTCAGGAAGCCCTTATTCTCGCAATGGTCTGTTTTCTGGAGAGTGTCAGGTCATCCATTGCAACACCATCAGAGAGCCAGGGTTTTCCTGAGCAAATGAGCTAGGTAGGTCTTTCCTTGTTGAGTTGATCTTATGAAGAGTTTATTATGAAACTATGTGCCCGCTGCCCTGGTTTATCTCTGTAGATGTCTCTCCATGGCAGAAGATGGAATCCTTGCCTCTTCATGTCTCTGGGCATCAGAAGATGTTAGAGTTATATTTCTTGCTAGACAGTGTTGAGTGGGTGCTGGTCTTCTCTGAACTAAACAGGGAACATTGTTTAGTTGAGTGTTTGGTTATCAGCACTCTCTTATTTGGGATCTTAATTGGAGACACTGTGTGCTTCCTGTCCTTTGCCTTGCCAGAAATGTTCAGTCATTCTGGTAAAAAAAACTTCTAAGCTAAATACCTTTTCTTTCCTAGAGAAGTTACATCCAAGACCTTGTTTTAATTTCAAAATAGAGAGCATCAGTTATGTCTGTGGCTGCTGTTAAAAGTTTCTCAACAGACTGGCTGTCCTCAAAGGGTATCCGAGTCAACCATAGCACTTATGGGAAAAATGTTCATCTCCAGTGAACAAGTCGATAATTGTCTTCAAGATCAATATATGATATTTTGGGTGTTGGAGAGTGTGTGGAAGGGAAATCTCACATCTGTGGTAATATTTCTGGAAGGATTATTGATCTCTAGCCCTCCTGTATGTGATTCTCAATTTATTTGCTATCATTATTCATTGAATGTGTAGATAAGGAGGTTGTTTTGAATGGGAGCCAAGCAACCTGTTGATGTAAAGTCTTTTTTTACCTTTTATGATTCCCATTGTTAGCACCTGCCTCCTTGCTGGCTGGATTCCCTGTCATTTTAAGTAGGCAGCAATTACTGGTTTGTTCAAGAAGTTGGCTCCTGCTACCAACGATCCTATTAATTATCACTTCATCTCTCATTTAGTCTTCGTAGTGTCGAGAGAGGGTGCATGTAAGCGTGTGGCCCAGCAGCTACAGTCGCATCTCCGTAATCATCTCCTCTTCGCGACAGTTCAGCAGACTCAATGTTCAGCCAAAGGGCTGAGGCAGCCCTGGTGAGTCTTTCCACCGCTTCTGTAGGTTGTTTGGTCAGTTCAGTTTGGTGTGGTTTTCTTCTCCCTCTGACTCTGGCCTCAGTAAAACCTCTTGGTTGGCATTTGTGTGGGGAGTTCAGACCTGTTCCGGATCCATCTGTGAACTCAGATGGGACACTGTGAAAATACTGGGATGATTTTCTCAGAAGCTGTTTTCTCTCTCTGGGGAAAAGGCGACCATGGAATTGACTCTTTGTCAGTCTTCAAAGAAGGTAATGTAAATAATAACCAGAGTGACTTAGTTTTTATAAGTTCATGTCGTTCATGAATGTTTTTTGAAAAGTGACACTTTGCGTAATGTTGAATCTTTGGTTCTTCTCATTCATGAATAGTTAAATTACTTTCTGTTTGTTTCCAGAAATGTTTACTTCACTTGTTTCAGTGACTTTTTTTTTTCAGATATTTCACTGGATCGTTTGATTAGATTTGGAGTGCTTATGCTTCCTTTTCCACTTTTTCTGTTATTTTTGGCAGTGATGGTGTTTGAAGCTGTTGAAGTGATTCACTGCAAAGTGAATTAATTTTCCACATCTTCAGATGTGTTTTCCAGTGGCCCCCAAGTTTCTTTCCCCCCCTCTCATATGATTCCTTGTCCGCAGTTCTGTCATTCTTGCTGGATCCATTATAAATGCTGATGTCACTGAATTTCTTAAATTACAGCTGGTGGGGATTAACAGAAATTGTAAGCGAATACCACTTCCTCATTTTGCTATTTTCTTAACTAATTATTGTCCTTTCAAGTTCTGTAGAAAGATGGGGATTTGAAAGTAAGTTCTCTGTCTTGATGTTAAAACAGCACTTTCCTGTTATTGTTATTTTTCAAAAATAGTTTGATTTTTAGGATGCTCCCTACCTAATGTACCCGTTCTTAATCTCAGATAGACTTTGCCCACGTAGGATTTTGCACATCGAGTTGTCTTCTATCCTGGGTAAAGGGTTTTGAATACTTCCCTTAAGTTTCCTTATATAGAATATTTTTACTCAACAGTCCTTCACCATCTACAGACTGTTAATGGTACTAGGTGAAGGGTCGTGATTCTTTTTTTTTTTTTTCCTCCAGAGTCTTTTGTCCTTTAAGGAATGCCTGCTTCTGTCCCCATTGTTTTCTTATTTAGAATGTGAATGTTCTTGGTGACAGTTCTTGGTTGCTCACTACCTTCAAAGATGAATTTTTCTGGCTTTGCAGTACCTGTTCTAGCATTTGGAGCCTGGAGTCCAGAATGTCTTGTCACTCTGTGGCTTGATTGAGGGCTCCCTGAACCTTGTCTAGGAGTCTTCGGGGCGGGACTTTGGAGGCCACCTGGATGTGTGCGTAAATGGTGCTGGAGCTCTGCAGGCGGCAATATTGATCAAATTGCAGTCCATGGAAACAGAAATAGAAAGGGTTCAGCATTTGCACTTTCCTCTGGTGGTGTTTTTGCTTATTTTGTGTATTTAGAAAAGGCAGCCGTATGCAAACTGCTGACTTACTATTTTCCCTGGAATGGAAACCATTTGGATTATTTCAATGAGTTTTAGCTAAGATTTGTTTGTTCATAGTATTAGTTTTGATTTGTGATGTCCTTTTTATAATAAGACCCAAATGTGTCTTTTTACTCTATGGAAATAACATGTTCCTTGGAGCCTTGGGATTTTGCAAACCATGAATTTGAAAAATCATGTGTTTCCTTCATAGTCAAAATGGAAACTCCTTAGTGAAAATTATAGGTAGATAATACTTCTTTTTGGGTCAATTATGTTCTTTGAAGAAAAAAAATTTCTGGCTGAATTATTTAAGATTTCAGAGCAGTCATTTTTCCTGCTTAACTTTCCCACTAATTATTTTTTTCTCATTTTTAAAGAGAAAAAGATTAAACTGAGAAATTGCAGACCCAAAGCACATTTACTCCACTATCTGATGTAAGATGGTGACTGGTTTTTGTTGTCTGATGATACAGTGGATTTAGTTTAACTTTTAGTGGTAAGGTTTGGACTAGGTTTAAAAATAGAACTTCCTTACTGTAAGAACTATTATGCACTGGTTTGAGTTCCTGAGTATTAAGATAATTGTTTAACCTCTGGAAAACATGAATTATAGGGTCTCTGTAAGCTTAACTAACACTTCCTTCTAACATTGTGATAAGTTCCTTGGTGATAAGATTTGGGAATGATATAGCTATCTGAAAAATATTTCAAATATCACTGTGGGGTTGTTGGTTAAATATGAGTTTTTACAAGTTTGGATAAATAGAATAAAGAGAAAGAAAGAATAGTTATAATATGGGTGAAATATTTGGAATTAGTTTTTTTTTTTTTCGGTGCACAGCATGTGGGACGTTAATTCCTCAACCAGGGATTGAACCTGCACCTTCTGCATTGAAAGTGTGGAGTCTTAACCACTGGGCTGCCAGGAAAGTACCTGGAGTTAGGTATTTTTTTGAAAAAGAGTTTTTATATTATCAGGACAGTGTCACTACATATAATGGGAGTTTTCTTGTGGGGAGGTGGAAGTTGAAAACATTATGAAGTGGTAGGAGTCGCAGATGAGGCATTGAGGAAACTGAATTTCACTAGGTTGATGACTGTGAATATTTTTGTTCATCATTTTATCTCAGCAGATGGCACCATGCAGGACCTAACAGTCGCTCAATAAATGTTGACTGAATGCCCGTATTAGGAGGCCTGGTTCCAGGCCCCGCTGTGCCATTCATTAATCACGTGACCCTCAGCTAACCATTCATGAGGAGCTGTGGCAAATATTCTGCCTACGGTGCAGGAGACACAAGAGACGTGGATTTGATCCCTGAGTCAAGAAGATCCCCTGAAGTAGGAAATGGCATTCCACTCCAGTATTCTTGCCTGGGAAGTCCCATGGACAGAGGAGCCTGGTGGGCTGCAGTCAGTGGAGTTTGCAAAGAATCAGACACAACAGAGTGACTACACACACACACACACACACACACACACACACACACATACACACGCAGAGTCTCCTCTTATGTTTAATCAAGGGGAAGGACTGGACAGTGGTGGCTATATGGTGCTCTGTTGATTCCTTCCCCCAGCTGCACCTCAGTAGATGTTACTTACAGTCACCTCTCTTTGTTCCATGAACCTAGAAGGAGCCTTGGGCCCTTCTGAATTCATTGCTGTAGGCTTCCATGTCTCACCGTGGACACTAGAGGCAAAACTTATTTGCTCTCTCAGAAGTATCTTCTGTCTGAGGTCCCCTACCATGGCTCCTTGATTTGGGGTTCCTTGATTTGTTTTTGATACCTCAGTCCCGAGTACAAGTAGGCAACATTCTGTGAAGTTTCTTGGTCAGCAGGTGTTCACTTAAACAATGAAAACAACAGTAGCATACACCATTGTCCCTGGTAGATTTAGCAGATAAATATAGAACTTAATGAATGAGTCTGGACAATATTGCTCCAGTGGAATAAGAGATCAAGAAATGATTAGCTTAACAGAGTTTTCCATGTTTGTTTTCCACAACCCATTTATCCTTTGAGAAAGGGTTTGTTCAGTAACTACTGCCTTCCAGGCACTGTGCTAGGGTTAAAATGGCCAGTCCGTAAGACATGGGCTCTGCCTTCTTGTAACTCACCAAGGTGAGTGTGATGTTAGGTCTGTAATTATAGCTTTAGGGACAAAAGATGGACGGGTCAGTTCCTCTGAGGGAAGAAGGGAAGAGTGAAATCTCACAGAAGAAAGGAAGTTTTAAGTTTGTTATCGAAAGATGACGGCCGAGCAAATGAGAGGAGAGCCTTCTAGACAGGACTCTTGGAAATACAGCCCAGCATTTTGCCTTTTGGACGTCATAACCTTTTGAGTGTGGCTGAAGCACTAGGGAGCATGGCTGGATTTAAGCAGACGGAGAGCACTGTGACTGCCAGAGGAAGAGTAGGCTGGAGGGTGGCCAAGGTCTGGTGTCACGGAGGCCAGTTAGGATGGTTCCAGCTTAATAGCCTTTGTGAGAAATGGTGATGCACGCGCACCATTTGACTCTGAAGGGAGGTCATGATTGTGAGAGGATACATACCTTGGTCACAGATTTTAAGGGCAATGAGGACAGAAGTAAGATTTGTGTGTACACTGTTTACTGGTGGCAACAGTGACTGCTCATTCATTCACTTATCCATCACATCACTGGGGGCCTGTTTTGTACCATACACCCGGGAAGCACTATAGCGGATAAAGTAGATGTGGTGTCTGCCCTCAAAAAGTCGATATTCTCACGGAAGACACAGTCTAGTATTCAGCTGGTTATAGATTATTATGTACTTATAAGTTAAGTGAGAAAAATTCTGTGACAGTTCTTTCCATACATACCCTCTCCTTTTCCTGCAGCCAACTCATATTCTGATCAACATGTTTTCTGTTCCCTTTAGGAACTTTTGAGGGTAAAGTTAGATAAACACTGTATTATATATACCTTGTATTGCACATGCTTACACACACACACACACACACACACACACACACCCTCTCTTTCTCTGATTAAAGACATCTGTTTTCATTCCAGAGGCAGACCAACACTTCACATAAGGCATATGAGAGTTCCCATAGTAAGTCTGCTACAGGTAAAGTTCTGGATACGTTCTGCTATTTTCTGAACTCTGATGTTTTACATGCAGTAATCCTGTTTGTTTAGTTCCAGATCCAAGCAGAGAAGTCTTCGCTCTTGTGATCTTTCCACACTTAATTGGATCTTGAAGCTGGCCCTGGTGGTCTGTGTTCCAGGTTATAGCTTGTGTTTGGGATTCATGTACAGGAGGAAGAATTTGCCTCTAGGCAGCAAGACTAGTTGACATCAGATAAGTGGCTTCTTTAAAAGAGATGTTTTGGTACAGAAATGACAGTAACAACAAATTCTTCTCCAATTAGAACTCTTCTCTACATTCTCCATCTAACTCAGGATAACGTTTAAGATTATAAGGAGTCAAAATTCAGCTGGATGGGTCTGATAAGAATTCCGAGGAGGCCATTCTGGGTTTAAGCACTCACTGTTCTTTGAAGATGAAGCATTCTGACATGACAGTGGTAATTGCAACTGGTTTTAAGTGGCAAAGGGATTTTCTCCATTTTGCATGAGTTGGAGAGGTCGTGTTTTGTTAGGACTAAGACTGAATACAGACTCTGTGAGCTTCAAATCCCAGCCACACTGATGAGCAGCTGTGTGAGTTTGGGCAAAATGCTAAGATTCTTGGTTTCTTCACCTGTAAAATGTGGCAGCTATTAAGCAGGTAAGACCTTTCATTAAACCTGTCTGTATTTGACTCTGTGTCTACTAGTCGGTGTTACTGAGCAACTCGTTTACCTTGTATCTTGCTTTCATTAATAGTAATAATTGTAATAGTTACTACCTCTTGAGGATGGAGTAAGAATTAAATGAGATAAGGATTTGGCATAGTACCCAGCACATAGTACTCAGTATAACTTACTTGTTATTTTTCCTGCATCATTATCTCGAGCGTTCTGAAATGTTCTGTAATGCTATTTGATGACTAACTGTATTCTTTCTGAAAATTAAGCCATCACCAAACACATTCATTGCTCTGTGATGTCTTCTTTCTTTCTCCCTTTCTCTCTCTCTTTTTTTTTTTTTAATTAAAAAAAAAATTACAGTTTCTGAGTTTGGAGTAGGATTGCCAGATAAAATAATGGATGTCCAGGTAAATTTGAATTTCGCACAAAGAATAATTTTTAGTATAAACTTTCTCCCAATATTTCATGGGATGCTTATACTAAAAAATTATTCTTTGATCACTAAATTTACATTTAACTGGACATTCTATATTTTTATCTGTGAGATCTTGCAGCCGGAGTTTTGGGGTAATACCCCTTTTACGCTGTCATCCTTTTTTTTTTTATTTTAACTCACTGAAAAGTATATGAATGCTTATGCAAACATAGTGAGTTTACTCACTTGGAACATGAGTTTAGAACTAGTTATGCAAATTTGATGGGACATTTCCTGTCTGTAGTAAACTCTCTCCTAATTCTTTAACAGTAGTGGGACCATCACACTGAGATTATGGTGACTCCTGCGTAGTATGTAGTGAGGAGTTGCTTGAAAATTCTAAAGTGCTCTTGTGTCATTTCTCCCTAAAGGGAACTGGGTCTTAATCATGACACACTAATGGGGAGGTGAGAATTCCTGAGAATCCTGAAGACCTCATCATTGAAGGAAATTACCTCATTAGTCTTAGAGTTGCCTATCTAGGGATGATCGTACCCAGTGGCTGGCCTGCTTTTACAAAGTAGGAAAACAAACACATGGAGTGGTTGGGTTAATAACTTAGAGTGATTTCATTATACTTAAAACTGAAGTTAATTTTTAAGTAGGTTTGGTTCTTAAGCTATTAGACTAGTTGGAGATGTTGAGAAAATTAAATCCAAGACTAAGATACTTTTCATTCAACCGGCATTTATTTATAGTATCTCTAGGATGTAAAGCAACTGCATAGGGGTAGAGAAGAATTGAAAAAATTCCCCCAGATCCTTAGTGTTAAGTGGAGCAGTAACCATTATGACACAAGACAGAATAAATAAAGCCAGGGTCTGGACTAGTAAAGCCAGATAGCAGATGACTGAATGTAAGCAGTGATTAAATCTGAAAAGCAAATGGAGTAGGAATGGCTCCTAGTGTATTAAGAAGGGCTTCTTGGAGGGTCATACTGGAGAGAACTTTTCAAAGATGAGAATGATTTCATTTGGGAAATGAAGTGTTCTAGGTGTAGTCTTGGCACGAAGGCAGCCGCATTTTGAAAAGAATGTGTTATTTAGACCTGACAAAAATATACCTAGCACCGCCACTGGCTGTGACCTCTTCTCTTTTGTGAGACTGTTTATGGTCTAGAATTTCCAGATCAGGAACTTGACTTCATGTAGGAGGAGCTGGACACAGTCCATGAGGGTTTCCTAAATATTTTTTTGTGCACCTGCTGTTGCTATGAGTGAGGTGGCCTGAGAGACCCGGGCAGCGCTTGTGAGTCACTTCAAATGCACTGCAAGTCACTCCAGTTAAATGTGGGTTTTTCCTGACATGAACATTTCCAGTGATATCTCTGGTTTCAATTGGGCAAAACCAACAGCAGAAGAATTCAATGAGAAGCTTTTTGTGAGGCCCTCTGACTTGCGGGAATATTTGCTTATGTGACTTTGGAGGCCAGCTTAGCTCATTTCCTGTTGGGATGACATTTGTTTACTAGACTTGGCCATAGTCAGAGTTAATAGCCTTAATGGTTTTGAATGGTCCCGAATGGTTCTCCAGCAGTGCACCATTAGCAAGTGTGGAGGTTTATACAGATGGCATGTTATAAACACACACCTGTTTCAGCCTTTGTGGGTTTAAGAGAAGAGCTATCCCCATCTTAGATTTAACTATGGAAATATGGGGAACTGGAAAGTAAGAGTTACCATTTCAGTAAATGCTAGAATTTTTTTCAACAGTTCTTTTCTCACAATTTTGCCTTTTTTTTTTTTTTCTTTCTCTGAGATGATTCTGATGAAATTAATGCTATTAAAAAATGGCTCTCCCTCATTTGGTGATTATAGAGATCACCCCTGATTCTCTAGGAAATTAATTAAAACATAACAGGGGATTCACATTGGTAAACAGATCGTAAAAAGGTATATCATGAAGAGCATTGGATTGGGTAGCTTGTCCAGCACACAGGAGGGCCTACTGAGACTGGGGATGGAAAACTTTAGTTTTCAGTTTATCTATTTGTTGGGCTCTCTAGAAATTAGCAAGGTGTTTAGTGATCCCTGGGATTTCATGTTTGTGAATTAGGGTTAGCCTGTGTCTTTCAAGTTCAGACAGGTAGTTCTTGGTGGATGTTTTTGCTATTTCAGGTTCTAGTGGGTAAAATACAGCCTGGATGCAAACCTTTATTGGATTCTTAAACATGAAAGACCATAAACTGCTTACGTTCGCTTGAGTCTGTCTGAATGTTGTCATTGTTGTTCCTTTCTTGATGAGTGGGCCAAATATTATGCAGTTTTAATATCTTGCCTTGATTCCTATTGCCTTGTTTTTGGCTGTTCTTAGTATCTTCCTTTATATATCTGTCATTAAGTTATAATTGAAGCTTGATGTTTTATATTTAGAATGATGCATGGAGGTTCAGCTGTGCCAGCCATTCAGGCTTCATGGCAAATGTTGGTTCACGCCAGAAAGTTTTTGAAATCTGGTCTCTTTTTTGGGATGTCCAATCTGAGCAAACCATCCCCTTCTACTTAAGCTGAGTGGCACAGGGAAGCAATTCAGAGGTGATTTCAGCATCTCTCCATGTAAGAACGTCTTGTTGCTGATAAAAATTCTGGCTTGTTAGTTGCCTTTCTAACCAGGAGTCATGCAGCCTCACAGGGACTTGCTTTGACAAGTCTTCGTGTCACTTCATTCGTTTACCGTCCTTCACCCACAGTATCAGCGGATGCCAGTTCTGGAGTGGGCACATAGTGATGGTAGATGACACCCAGGCCACAGGCTGTTGCCCAGGGGCTGCCAGACCCTGTGAGGCATTTCACAGCTCTTGAATTCTCTGAATTTGAGCTTCTTTTGAACTCCATCCATCAATCCATATAACCAGTTATTCAACATATGTTTATGAGGTTTTTACTGTGTGCCAGGCACTCATCTAGGTCTGAAGAACAGAGCAGTGAGCCAAATTGTTGAAAATCCTTGTATTCAAGGAGCTTACATGTCAGGGAGGGGAGAGCTGTAGAAACAAATACATAAGTAAGTAAAAGACAAATGTTGAATGGCAATGCATGCTATAGAGAAGATATAGCATGGGTGGGTTTAGGGTGACTTGTAATGTAGCATTGTGTGGGCGAGGAAAGGCCTCACTGAGAAATGGCATTGGAGGAAAGATCTGAAGGAGATGAGAGAGTGGATCATGCCAGTATCTGGGAGGAAAGCTCAGCAGACAGAGGGAAGGATTAGGACATAGGCCCTGGGCAAGAGGGTGCCTGATTCCAGGACAGCATGACTGTCATCTTGGCTGAGACTGGCTGAGCAAAGGGGTAAGTGGTAGAAATGGCACCAGAAGAAATGGGATCCAGATGGAGGAAGACCCTGTAGACATTTGTACACACTTTGCCACTTACTCATGAAAAATGGAGAGCCTTTCTGATTCCAGCTAGAGGAGTAACATGATATGATTTCATTGAAGTGGCAGCCCAGTGTGCTAGGGAAAACAATGATCTAAGAACTCAGAAATCATTTAAGTCATGGTTTTGTCACCAGGTAGAGGCATTTTCATTCAGCATTCTAAGCTTCAAAATTTTTTTTCCCTCCTTATGAAAACAAGGCCGGTGGAGTAGATAATTGCAAGTGACCTTCCCGGGTGGTTTGATATAGCTTCTCTACATTCATCGATTTTCTCCCCCTCCCCATCATCTTAATGTGTTTGAGTACTTCCTATTTGTGGCTGATTACTTTTCTGTATATGCAGAGCAAGACCTCAGACATATGAAGTCTGACGCTACATTGTATTCAATTGTTTGTAATTTTTCTATAAACATCTCACACTGAAAACCTGGCAAACTATGAAGTAGTTTTATTTATTGATGTTAAAGATGGCTTGCAGACTTCTTCGCCTGAATTAACATGGGTTATAACGCTTTATCATATAGCCTTAATACTAGTTTTTGGTTACATAGCATAGAGCTGATTTATTAATACCTCACTGTTACAGTGACCTGTCGATTGAGGTAGAGTGATTAACAGGAGACAGTTTCTGTGCTCACTGAGTTGAGGAGGAGGAGACAGGTCTGGTTAAGAAAGTACTGTGCAAGGCGGTGTTCATGAAAGAGGGCAGTAAGTCATGGTCAGCCTGAGGCCCGTGGGAGTCCTCTGCAGACTTACCAGGTGAACTTTCACACTAGGATTCTTTCAGTTTGTTTGTACCATCCAGTTAGACTTTGTGCTATGCAAGATGGGAGGTGCCAGAGGCCGGCAGCCTCTCTGCTACAGCCCCAAGCAACTTGTCTCTGCTCCAAACTTGCGTCACACTGTTTAAGAGTTTCAAGGTCTTACAATTAACCCCCTTTAGGAGGCAGTATAGGAACCGCCTTTTGGGACTGGAGAATGTCCTTGGGGCATCTCAACCTCCTCCTCTCTACCGGGATCTCTCTTCCACTTCTTCTGATGTGCTAGCGTCTGACATAGACAGACGCCCCTGCGCGGTGCATGGCCGGTCAGTTGCTCTGTCTGCCTTATGGGGAAATACTGCCCCAGCCTTGGCTTATCTCCGGCCTCCCATTTGAACTCTTTGTCAAGAGTCAGTTGGAGCCCCAGGCATTTTTACCCACTGACACAATGTATTCCTGGTGTTCTATTAACTGGCCTTGTCTTGGACAGTCTAGGGATATTGTAAGTTTCCAGGTTGAGGATTCTGGATGCAACTTCCCAGGAGGTAGCAGGGCTGCTGCTTGACCAGAGCGGTCCTTCCATTGAGTCTCCTTGTGCGTTTTTGGGAGTGGGTTGCTGGAGGCACTTCTGCCACTGGGAGTTAGCACAGTTACCAGTGCCAGGACTCTGAGAAGAATGAGGCCATCTCTTTAGCAACTAAGCTGTCCCCATGGTGGTGCTTAGGAGGCCGCTGATTGTGCCAGTGAACGCTGTTGGAGCGACTGAGGCCCAGAAAGGTGAAACGACTTTGCCAGGTGAGTGGCTGAGCTGGAACTAGAGCCAGGCGGTCTCTCCCACGGCACTGCTTCCTTTTGATCTTTTCTACCTTAGATCTTTGCACACATTCTTTCTGCCACCTGGAACACTTTCTGAGCACTCTTTTGCCTACTGTCTGCTCCATTGTTCAGTCTCAATTCAAAGGTTGCTTCCTGAGCCACCTCCTTGCCCCCTCATCTGAATTAGCTTGCTGTGTTATTCTTTTACGGCTTCCTGATCTTTTCCTTCATACTAGTAACTTACATACTCAGTTACTTACATAATGATGCTATATTCATCCATGTCTTCACTGCCTTGTCTTCCCACTCCATGAAGTCAGCGAGTATGGCTCTTTTGTTCATCATTGTGTTCCCAGAGATTAGCCCATGAATAGACATTGTATAAATATTTGTTGATTAAATGAGTCCATAAATGACAGAATGATTAAAAGGCAGACTCTGCATTTTCTCTTGTCTATTCATATTAAATGTCTGTGCCTATCCTGGCTAAGGGTAACAACTGTTACTGACTTTGTATATTGTTGAGGATGCTGAGGATGTGATTTTTGTCTCCAGATGACTCTGTGGCCTTGTGGAATTTTATTAAAGTTGTCTCTGCAAAAACCAAAAACCCAGTGACACACACAAATCAGCTTTCTTTAATTGGTGTGAGCCTGACATGTTAGGCCATGATTTATCAGTTTATTTTGCAGTGGTTGCATTTTTTATTACTTAATTCTGTTTCCAGAAATGAGGTTTAATTTTTTTTTTAGATACTGCTCCTTTCTTTTTTATTAAAAATGAATAATGAAACAATTGCTTTTCCTTAATAAGATTCATAATGTATTTTTGGAGAGATTTGTTTGGGTTTAAATGATGAACTTTTAAGTGGATAGGAATGAAACACCAAGAGGTACTTTCTGTAGAAGGAGGAGAAAAGTTTCAAACTGTACAAAAAAAAAAAGACAACAACAGTAGACTTTCTCTGTTTTTAAAACCAAATTATTCCTAGTGTTCATATCGAAAAGATGGTCTTTTCCCAAGCTAGGTTGGTGTGTTTAATTTATAGAGAAAGCATGCATTGTTCTGAAGTATGCACTGTGGTTGCACAGGCTCCTAGCAGATTAGCTCAAAGGTACCTATGAATAGTCACACCCTAGACTGTAGGAACTGAATAGTTTTTTACAGAGGCGGAAAATCTGATGCATACCGTTTCCCAGCCATTCATGCCTCAGGAAAGGAACCGGGGAGGTGGGGAGTGAAACCCAGCCATTGCCCTTTGTATCCTCCAATGTGACACTTGGCTCCATGACCCTGGACAGCTGAGTTAACTTCTCTGAGCCACAGAACCTCCATCTGAAAAGTGGGGATAAAAATACCACTTACTTCAGAATTATTTGAGGATTTCATGGGATCATATATGGGAAGTTTCACAATGCTTAGCACGTGATAAATGCCCTGGAGATGTCATTACTTGGGGGATAGTACAGCGGACATGGTGATGGTTTAAAGGTTTATACCCTGGAGGTTCTGGCCTGGGTGTGAATCCTCAATCTCTGCAGCTTATCCTCTGGACCATTTTGACCTAATAACTTGACCTTTCATACCAAAGTTTCCTCATACAAAGAACGAGAATATAATAATACCTGCTATTTCGGGTTGTCGTGAAGATGAACTGTTGGTCAGCTCCTGCT
>SJYX01022080.1:0-27692 GCA_006410675.1 Oreotragus oreotragus | reverse complement strand
AAAGAGTCAGACATGACTGAGCGACTGAACTGATCATAGTCAAAGGCTTAGGCATAGTCAATAAAGCAGCATTAGATGTTTTTCTGGAAAAAAAAAAAGGCAAAATGGTTGTCTGAGGAGGCCTTACAAATAGCTATGAAAAGAAGAGAAGGGACAAGCAAAGGAGAAAAGGACCGTGGAAAATACTCAGTAAATAAGAGGCACAGCAAAGATTTTTGTTATCATTGTTATCACTGTCACTTGATTGTTTCCATTAAAAAGTTTTTATGGCTAATATGTTTCTGTCTTATATAAAATGTTTATTCTAAAGTGAATTCCACAAACACTCTATGGAAATCAACGTGATTAATATGTGGAAAATGATGTTGAGGTCTCTTGTTGATATATTTCTATAAATGGAGCTATTTCAGCAAATTGAAAATGCTCAGTAAAAGCCTCGTAATCGTGTGTTTACAATTTTCTGGTCATGAAAGGTCAAAGTTAGTCAGGGTCAATGTTAGGTGGACAGTTTTATATTCATGGAAAATGACTCACAGGAAACGTTAGGAACTAAAATTTCCATAATAAAAAAACAAAAAGGCCATCTCTTAAACCATGTTTAAATCGAGTCTGTGTGTATTTCATATCCTAACTGGCATTGTGTTCATAAAGTTTTGACATTGTTTGAATTTCTGTTGTTAAATCTCATTTAGGGCTGATAATCATATATTATAACACACGTCACTGGAAATAATTAAGTACTGATTCCAGTGCTGGTAACGTTTTCCACTTTAGTCATCTGGGTCACTGTGTCTACAGTATCCATATTTACACCTTTGTGTTGTTTTGCAATAGATCTTTAAGTTCAACTTCCTTTTTTAAAAAAGAAATAAAGCCTAAAAAGGTAAGGAAGCAACAACATCATTTGTAATCCAGAACTATAAATGGGATTTGAGAAAAGCAGGGTGTTTTAACGTTTTCCACTTTAGTCATCTGGGTCACTGTGTCTACAGTATCCATATTTACACCTTTGTGTTGTTTTGCAATAGATCTTTAAGTTCAACTTCCTTTTTTAAAAAAGAAATAAAACCTAAAAAGGTAAGGAAGCAACAACATCATTTGTAATCCAGAACTATAAATGGGATTTGAGAAAAGCAGGGTGTTTTCTTTTGTTTGACCTGGGAGTGCCTGGTGTTTCAATGGAAGGTGAGAACTTGCACTGAGCAGTCAGATGTGGGGAGAAATGCAAATGGTTGTACCTAGGTTGTAGATGCTCTCAAGTCAAAGTATGGAGGTGCTAATAGAATTCCTAGATTCTGGAAGGATGAGTAAAGCTATTCAATCAGAAATATGTGGGAGAACTTCTTCCAGATGTGTGTGGATATCTGCTGAGAGTGTTGGTTTGTTTGAAGGATGCAACCTGGAGAGAAAGTTAATGAGTTCAGTGTCAATGGAGGCTCTTTTAAGCCGTAATTAGGAGGGTGGTCTTTATTCAATGGTCAGTGAGGAGGCTTGGAAAAGTTTTATTTTATTTTTTGGAAAAATTTTAAATAGGAGCCAAAGGATCCTGTTTGTGTTTCTGAAAAGGCTGTGGCAGGGCCGTAGAGANATGCTGGATCTGCAGGGTGTGAGCCAGGCGACCGCAGGCGAGTCAGGGGACCCCCACACACCGGAGGGGCTTCCCTGTGGTTCCTAAGAGCTCTTGGAGTCCAGGCTCTTCCCGCACCTGGCTCCGGAGTGAACAGCTGCCGTGTTCTGAGCTTGAGGATCCGGCCGAGACTTCCTTAGGTTCCTGCCACCACGGACAGGTTTTACGTTTCCTAGTTTATCGAGCTTTCTTACTCAGTGGCTCATTGACGGAAGTAGGAGGGTGGCCCATGTCCCCCCAGCCATCCACCTTGGCCAGGCTGGCACACGGACACGTGTCCTCCGGCTGGTTCCCGCACCCGGCTCGTCTCACGCACTAACAGCTGTGCTCTCCATGGAAATGGCTGCGTGGCCCTCTGTGTGAGGCAGGGACGCCCCCAAGGCCGTGGGGAGCGCCCAGTGTGGCTGAGTTGCAGCCTCTGAACGCGCACTTCCCAGTCGAGTGTCTGCAGGCGGTGGCCCAGCCCCTCTCTTTGCACAGGACACGGTGCAGATCGGGAACCAGCTTCCCTGTCTCTTATACACATCTCCCCCCACCTGCCTCTCACCCCACCCTGTCCCCTCCCCCGGCCCCTGCTCAGGTGTGTCTCCAGCGCAGGCCCGTTCAGGTCGCACTGAAGGTGCAGCGTGTACCTCCTGGGTAATTACAGCCACCATTGTTTTCCCCTTATTAACCAGGAATTGTATCGGTTTACCAGGCGGCCCCAGAAGCCAGCTCTGGGCTGGAACACGGCAGGCACTATTCTGCCCGGGGATGGGGTTTCCGTCTGTGGTGGTTTTGCTGTTGGAACAAATTAAATTGGCTGATTCAGGTGATGAGTGGGCGCTCACAGGCTGTCATTGACAATGGGGTCTCCCTCGGAAAAAAGTGCGCTTCCAGTGGAACAACACCCAAAGCCACAAACTCCCGTATTGTCTGAGTAATCAAAGTATGAGTAGCTGGTTCAAGCCTGAAGGGTTTCTGCCAGGAACCGTGGCCAGCGCCTCCCTGTGCAAGGCTGGGTGGCAAAGGTGGTGACCTCGGGGCGGCAGGGGGGATTTTCCAGACCCCAGAGGCCACCCAGAAGGCCGCCCCAGGGCAGCTCCCAAATGCTGGTCAGCTGGGGATTACAGATGTATTCTGGGCTGTTTCCACACGACGTTTGTGGAATGCAGGCCTCCCGCAGCCCGTGGGCTCTGGGGGCAGTCTCCGTGATGTTCCCTGTCTCCGCAGCGGCCCAGACAAAGTATAGAGTCATCCTGCAGCCGGAACAATTTGGCTGATTGCTCTTAGGCGCCCTAAATCCACCTTCATTGTCAAGTGGGAATCACCTGGCTGCTGCTAAACGCTCTCCTAAATCCGGTGACAGACCTGAGGTGGCAGGCAGCTTCCCCCAGTGCCCGGGGATCGTTCTGCAGCCGCTGCTTTTGTTTGTGGACGTATGTCATTTCATTGTGGAGCTGCTGGCTTCGGGGCTTTGTTAGCGAGGACCGGGAGAGAGAATGGCAGGGCAAGTTTAATGAGTTCACTTGGGCCTCTGTGAAACAAAAGGAAACGAAATATAAAAAGGTGAAAACCTGTCTTCTTCCACTGACTCTCAGTTAAGACTGAAAAGCGAAGTACGTTATTAGCTGTGTCGTCTTTATAATCAGCTAAACACATTTTCTGGTTTCCGTCAAGATTTCTTCTTTGGCCCATCGGGTACTGGTAAGCATCTCTCTCAGTTAGCAATCAGGTGGCGTTGTCAACCATTTGGTTATTGCTCCCAGCGTAACTGCACGCTTCCCTGGTGGCTCAGAGGTTAAAGCGTCTGCCTCCAATGCAGGAGACCCGGGTTTGATCCCTGAGTCAGGAAGATTCCCCTGGAGAAGGAAATGGTAACCCACTCCAGTATTCTTCCCTGGAGAATCCCATGGACGGAGGAGGCCGGTAGTCCACGGGGTCCCAAAGAGTCGGACACGGCTGAGCGACTTCACTCACTTTACTCCCAGCATAACTGCAGGACAGAGAAGGCTCCCCGTGTGACTTCAGACCTTTGAGATGTGTTGAGACTTGCTTTTGAGCCCCGCATTTGGTGATTTTTGTGGATGTTCTACCTGTGCTCAAAAAAGAAAAACACGTTCACCGCGGTTGCGTTCTGTAGTGTTCTGTGTAAGTCAAGTAGGTGACGTGTGTTCGTGGCGCACGTGCATTCTTTCTGTCCTTATTGACTTGGGAGTGTTTGCTCAGTTACTGAGAGAGGTGAGTTACTCCCCAGCCTTGACTGTGGCTCCTCTCTCAGTCCCTCTAGGCCTGTGCACGCTTGCTTTGTAGATCTGGAGGCTGTGCAGTTGCCCAGTGTCCGACTCTTTGTGACCTCATGGGCTGCAGCCCGCCAGGCTCCCTGTCCCTCACCATCCCCCTGAAGTTTGCCCAAGTTGACGTCCATTGCCTCGGGGATGCCATCCAGCCATCTCATCCTCTGATGCCCTCTTCTCCTTCTGCCCTCAATCTTTGCCAGCATCAGGGACTTTTTCAGTGAGTCAGCTGTTTGCATCAGATGGCCAAGACACTGGAGTTTCAGCTTCAGCATCAGTCCTTCAGACCAGAATTCAGGGTTGGTTTCCCTTAAGATAGACTGGTTTACTCTCCTTGCTGTTCAAGGGACTCTCAGGAGTCTTCCCCAGCATCAATTCTTTGGCATTTTGCCCTCTTTATGGTCCAGCTCTCACAACCGCGTGTGGCGGCTGGAAGACCTCAGCCTTGACTGGATGGACCTCTGTCCCCAGAGTACGTCTCTGCTTTCCAACACGCTGTCTAGGTTTGTCATCACTTTCCTGCCGAGAAGCAACTGTCTTCAGATTTCATGGCTGCAGTCACCATCTGCAGTGATCTTAGAGACAGGAAGAGCGAATCTGTCACTGTTTCCACTTTTTCCCCTCTGTTTGCCATGAACTAATGGGACTGGATGCCGTGATCTTAGTTTTTTCAGTATTTATTCTTAAGCTGGCTCTTTCACTCTCCTCCTTCACCTTCATCAAGAGGCTCTTCACTTTCTGCCAGTAGCATGGTATCGTCAGCATGTCTGAGGTTGTTGACGTTTTTCCCGCCTCTCTTGATTCCAGCTTGTTACGCCTCCAGCCCGGCACTGCTCACGATGTGCTCAGCGTGGAGGCTAAACAAACGGGGTGGCAGCAGACGGCCCTGTGGTGCTCCTTTCTCAATCTTGAACCAGTCGGTTGCTCCACACAGGGTTCTAACTGTTGTTTGTCCGGAGGCAGGTAAGATGGTCAGGTATTCCCATCTCTTTAAGAGCTTTCCAGCTGTGATCCACACAGTCAGAGGCTTTAGTGCCTGTTAGATGTTTTTCTGGAGGTAGATGTTTTTCTGGAACTGCCTAGTTTTCTCTGTAATCCAGTGAATGTTGGCAATTTGAGCTCTAGTTCCTCTTCCTTTTCTAAACCAGCTTGGAAGTTCTTGGTTCACATAAGGCTGAAGCCGAGCATGCAGGATTTTGAGCATGATAGCATGGGAGAGGAGTGTAATTGTCCGGTGTTCAGTACTGCCCTTCTTGGGAACTGGGGTGAGGATTGATCTTTTCCAGTCCTGTGGCCACTGCAGGGTCTTTCAGATTTGCTGACGTATTGAAGGCAACACCTTGATGACATCATCCTTTAGGGTTTTGAGTAGTCCTGCTGGAATTCCATCACCGCCGCTAGCTTTATTAGCAGCAGGGCTTCCTAAGGCCCATGTGACTTCACTGTCTAGAATGTCTGGCTCTGGGTGATGTAATTAGGCCATGTTACTAGGTGCATGCAATTTTAGGACTGTTTTATCTTTCTGGAATATTGACTCTTATCACGATGAAAATCCTCTTTATGTTTCATAATTATTTTTGCCTTAGAATCTACTTTGCCTCCTGTTAATACAGCTATGCTAGCGTTTGTTGGTGTTTCTGTGATGTATCTTTTTCTATCTTTCTCCTTTCAACATTTCTGTCTCCTCATATTTCAGGTTCCTTATATTAAACAATGCACTGATAGATATGCTCTGTATTTAATTTGAAGGTAGGTTCGTTACAACACTGTTTTTTTAGATTTCTAACGTATTTTTGGAAGTGTAGTTGATTGACAATCTTACAGTATTTAAACATGGTAGCTTGAGTCTTATCTCATGAAACAAGGAATAATTACATCCAGAGATAAGTCTACTGGTACCTGAATCAGCCTCCTTGAAAGCTCTGTGGTTCCCATTACTGTCTTCACGTCTGTGTCTGATGGATCTCTGGTCTGGATTCCCATGAGTCTGTCTTAAGACACCGTCCTCTCTCCTCGCGTACTTGGTTATTTTTGATTGAATGCTGAAAAGCGAAAGGCAGTTTGAAACTAGGATGGTGGTGTCATTACCCCCTGTGTTCGCTTCTGGTTGCAGCCCTCACCCTGGGCAGGCTCAGAATTCCACTTCCTCTCCTCCCAGCCACATGAGCCAAGACAGCTTTGCACAGCTCTCAGCCTCGGCGGTTCCTCCCAGAGCCCTGCGGCAGCCATGCGGCTGGGGCCCGAGCGCGTCTCTTCGGAGCCCCCCCGTTCTGCCTGGCTTTGCTTCTGTCACTTACAGTGACTTGGGTCACGCTGGTGCCTTGGACAGCTGTGCTCTAAGAGTTTGCCTCATTTTCCCGGGTGTGCTCTGGAGGTGGGCTGGTCCAAACTGCCGAGTCCTTCACTGGAGAAAGGGAACTATGATCTCAGTATTGTCCCAGCTACGTTTTCTGAGAACAAGAACATCTGAGGCCAGTTACCGTGCTGACTTCTGTCTTTTCATACATATATTTGAACATGGTGGCCTGAATCTTGTCCCATAAAATGAAACATTTACATCCAAAAATAAGAGCCCGATAGTCACCAGAACCTGTGATTGTTCCCGATACCTAAGTCCACTGGGTCTTGTCTTATTTGATCTCTGCCAATATTTGACTCTTCTTACCATAGAAGAGGGGCTTCCCTAGTGGCTCAGCTGGTAAAGAATCCGCCTGCAATGCAGGAGACCCTGGTTTGATCCCTGGGTTGGGAAGATCCACTGGAGAAGGGATAGGCTACCCACTGCAGTATTCTTGGACTTCCCTTGTGGCTCAGCTGGTAAAGAATCTGCCTGCAATGCAGGAGACCTGGGTTCGATCCCTGGTGTTGGGAAGATCCCCTGGAGAAGGGAATGGCTACCCACCCCAGTGTTCTGGCCTGGAGAATCAGGGTCCTAGAGATGGGAACGACTGAGTGGCTTTCCCTTCATCTCACTTCACCACAGAAGAAAGCATGTGATCCGGAACATGTGACAGGCAACAGCAAATCAGACTTTGCCTGATTTTTAAGTCCATCTTAGCTCGGGGCCCCGTGGAAAGCCTGTTTGCGTGGCTTTGTTCCTTAAGTGACTGCGGTGCGGTTTGTGTCTTGTCACCACTGCCTCATTCCCTAGTGGAGCTCTTCCCGTCCTGCAGATCCTGAACAACTACGTCCAGTTCGAGGTGTCCCACGGCGCCTCGGACGTGGTGTCCACGCAGCTGTCCAGGTCACGCGTTACCGACGGGCAGTGGCACCACCTGTTGATAGAGCTGAAGAGTGCCAAGGAGGGCAAAGACATCACGTACCTGGCGGTCCTGACGCTGGACTACGGCAGGGACCAGGTGAGTGGCCTCTGCACCCTCTGTGGGACGGACCCCTCCCTGGGCCTGCGGGGACGCAGGGGGACCCTGCCAGGTGCCAGGTGCTTGTGGATTTGGAGAAGTGCTCTCTGGGCTCCCCTGAATTCGGGTCCAACGTTCCTCTTTCGGCTGGGGTCACGGGAGCCTGCACCTCATCCCTGCCTGGATGGTCAGCTCCTGGCACCAGGAACAAGCTGGCTTGAGCCACAGCTGTTCCATGCTGTGCCTCTGGGGTACACAGATGGACCTGGAGGGGGCACATGACCGAGGTGCCGGGGGGTTGTGGGCCCCCGGAGAGGCACACCTGTCCCAGCTGGGCAGGTGGTATGCCAGGCAGGCGACTCAGAGAATGCTGGATCTGCAGGGTGTGAGCCAGGCGACCGCAGGCGAGTCAGGGGACCCCCACACACCGGAGGGGCTTCCCTGTGGTTCCTAAGAGCTCTTGGAGTCCAGGCTCTTCCCGCACCTGGCTCCGGAGTGAACAGCTGCCGTGTTCTGAGCTTGAGGATCCGGCCGAGACTTCCTTAGGTTCCTGCCACCACGGACAGGTTTTACGTTTCCTAGTTTATCGAGCTTTCTTACTCAGTGGCTCATTGACGGAAGTAGGAGGGTGGCCCATGTCCCCCCAGCCATCCACCTTGGCCAGGCTGGCACACGGACACGTGTCCTCCGGCTGGTTCCCGCACCCGGCTCGTCTCACGCACTAACAGCTGTGCTCTCCATGGAAATGGCTGCGTGGCCCTCTGTGTGAGGCAGGGACGCCCCCAAGGCCGTGGGGAGCGCCCAGTGTGGCTGAGTTGCAGCCTCTGAACGCGCACTTCCCAGCCGAGTGTCTGCAGGCGGTGGCCCAGCCCCTCTCTTTGCACAGGACACGGTGCAGATCGGGAACCAGCTTCCTGGGCTGCGGATGAGAAGCCTCATCGTGGGGGGCGTGTCTGAAGACAAGGTGTCTGTGCGCCGCGGCTTCCGAGGCTGCATGCAGGTACCCCGCGCGTCCTCCCCAACCCCTGCCCTGGGCCTCGGGCTCAGGGGCGGCCGGCCCCACCGTTGGTGTCATGATCGTCCTGCTGGTTTTCAGAAAACGAGTTCACTTGTCTAATCGCCCACCCAACTTGAACACACCTTACTTCCCACTTAGGGCCCTCCTCCTCCCTGCCTCCCCTCGAGCTCTGCACCGCCCTCCCGGGCACCCCATCATCCACCTGCAGCCCTGCCTTCATGTCCCATCCAGAGCCTCCCTCTGGCTGCCTGCAGCAGCCCCCGTCCTCACCTGGACGGGCCCCACGCTCGTCCTCTAGACCAAGTGCGCTAGTAGCAGCCCGAGGGAGCAGTTTATAACGATGCTCCACTCGTGTCCGCCTGCCCCTAGCCTCCCACTGCAGGCAACAGTCCTTCGCGCCTGCCCCTGCACTCTTGCGCCTCTGTGATCTGGCCCCACAGTGCCTTGACTCTGGACACGCTCTGCACAGCCCCCCGCTTCTCCCAGAAGCCGCCCTGCCCTCCGTCTACAGCAGCTGTTCTGCTTCCTGCTTCCTCCGTGACCCTCACCATGGAATTATCAGAATATGGAATTATTCTGTCTTCATCCCAGATGGCCTGAACCCCGTGCTGGGGTTCACACTGAGGGAGGGCGGCAGTGCGTGCATCCTAGCCTCATTGAGGGAGGGCGGCAGTGCGTGGGCATCCTGGCCTCACTGAGGGAGGGCGGCAGTGCGTGGGCATCCTGGAGCTGGTGGTTTATGGGCAAGTTCAAGTGCCGGAAATTATATTTTGTTTGGATACTTCTTGTCTTTCTTGCCCATCTGTACAGTATTAAATTGCAAACGTCGTTAGAGTCTGCAATAGAGTCATCATTTTAAAAATCCTGGTTATTTTTGACTAAACAGTTTAGTGGTCAGGTAGGAAAGATGAGATGCCTTATTTAACTACAGTATACCTAGTCAAATATGTACATAGACACACTCAGAGAAGCCCGTTTCCTATTAACATGTACATTATGAAGCGTGTTTCAGCTTTAACTATATTTTTGTTTATTACCTTCAAACACATATAACTCTGAATTATCTTTAAAACATAATAAACATACCTTTTCCTTATCTGATTAAAATTCTTAACCTGTGGAAGACTTTTGTTCTCAGATTTATTCCATATCTTCCTAATTCCTTAAGCTCTCTCTCAGTGGACCCCTTTGGGATTAGAGCCAATGAGGAAAATTCTGTTTGGTATTCACTTACTGATATGCATTGCATGTAAAAGCAGGGGGTGCGTGATGGAAAATGTCATCCCCTTTACTATGACTTTTGTATCTGTGAAGGATATAATTATTCTGTGTTTAAAACTAGAGAGAGGAAATGTTTGTTCACTCTTTCTGAAGGTAAGGTTATTCAGGGTATCGTAAGATGCAAATATTTGTCCTCTATTCTCTTGCAGTTTAACTCAAGAGAGTCTCCCCATCTAATATATGCAGAGTTCTCCTAGTGACTGCTTTAGCTCAGAGTGGTTCTGAGAATAAAGAACTTTTCTGTCCCTGAGGTAGGGCAGAAGGTGCAGAGATTTTGGGAAAAGGCCTCTCAAGCCTACCACTATGCCATGTGATGTTGAGAATAGAATTTAACCTCTCTGAACTGATAGATGCTACGAAATTTGGGATGAGAGCAGGAGATAGTTTTATCTTCACAAGGATGTCTGGGTACACTGAAGATGCAAGTAATATCTAGTGGGGAGTAGGATAAGGAAACTGGGAGACTGCTGGGAGACCTTAAGAAGGCCTTTTGGAGGAGAGGACTGCAAGCCTATGTATTTAATAGGAGAATGCAGGGGAATTACAGGATGGTGGAGGATGGCCCCAGGCTGGGCACATGGACGTGGTGTGCAGTGTGTGTTTGATGATTTCAGAGACTTACTGTTTTCAATGATGGACAAGTTGAGAAGAGCCTTGGAAGCCTGGCTGAGTTTGGACTTTGCTTTCTAGGTGATGGGGAGCAACCATAGACACTTGAAAAATTCATACAAGTTTAATTTTGATAGAAGTGGATTTTGTGGGTCAAAGAATCTGTGCATTTAAGATGTCCATAGATTTTAAAAATTAAATATTTTGAGATCGTAGTAGGTT
Organism: Oreotragus oreotragus; assembly: GCA_006410675.1. Taxonomy (NCBI): domain Eukaryota; kingdom Metazoa; phylum Chordata; class Mammalia; order Artiodactyla; family Bovidae; genus Oreotragus; species Oreotragus oreotragus. The sequence continues at coordinate 17,300 of SJYX01022080.1, read as the reverse complement.
CCTAAAATGTGTGGTTTTAAGAAATAACACCCAGAGATCCTGGCTACTTGCCCACTTTTCCCCAGTGGTACCATCCGATACAATATCACAGCCAGAAATCCACTGAAGACTTTTGAGAACAGTCCACAATATGCCTGAATCTGTGTTTTAAATGGGTGATCATGATGCCCGAATCTGTGTTTTAAATGGGTGATCATGGTAGTGATGGCCTGGAATGGATTGGAGGTACAACGTGGAGACTAGGAGATCCTTTGGAGGTTAATGATCTAAAAGAGGACATGAAGACCATGGTGACAGGATTGGATGGGAAGGGATACCTGAAGTAGTAATAACAGGATTTGGCAGTCATATGGGGGTGATAAGAGCATTTGATGCCTTGTGCAGTTTCTCAGCAGGTGGGTATTGAGGACTAATTGTGTACCAGTCTCTGCTAAACATCGGGTTGAAAGGTGAGCTGACAGGAGAACGGGCACTGTGACTGAGGGGAGGTGGGCTGGTGAAGCTGTGTTGCTTGGGACAGGACAGTGAGCGCTTTGCAGGGGGGGAACCGCCACTCTGCTTCTGCTGGTTATGACCACGTGATGTAGGTCCATTGTGATTGATAATTCTGATTTCTCATAAGCTAGAAATCGAGATTTTTATATGAGATCTCCCAATTTTTAAATATTATCTAGTTCAACTTGAAAAAAAAAAACACAATTAGCATTCACCTGTGGGCTTGATTGACTTCATTATTGCCAGTTCCTAGCCTCTCTTTTCTCAGTGGGATGTTTAGAGCTTATGTCAGGAATGTCTAGGGTTTATTTCAGTTATCCACTGCTGTGTAACAAAATCACCCTGTGTGTTAGTTGCTCAGTTGTGTCTGACTCTTTGGGACCCCATGGACTGTAGCATGCCAGGCTTTCCTGTCCCCCACTATCTCCCAGAGTTTGCTCAAACTCATTGAGTTTGCTCAAATCATTGAGTCAGTGATGCTCAACCATCTCATCCTCTGCTGCCTCCTTCTTCTCCTCCTCTCAATCTTTTCAGCATCAGAGTCTTTTCCACTGAGTTGGCTCCTCACATCAGATGGCCAAACTATTGGAGCTTAAACAATGCTGTGTAACAAAATCACCCTGTGTGTTAGTTGCTCAGTTGTGTCTGACTCTTTGGGACCCCATGGACTGTAGCATGCCAGGCTTTCCTGTCCCCCACTATCTCCCAGAGTTTGCTCAAACTCATTGAGTTTGCTCAAATCATTGAGTCAGTGATGCTCAACCATCTCATCCTCTGCTGCCTCCTTCTTCTCCTCCTCTCAATCTTTTCAGCATCAGAGTTTTTTCCACTGAGTTGGCTCCTCACATCAGATGGCCAAACTATTGGAGCTTAAACATCAGCATCAGTCCTTCCAGTGAATATTCAGGGTTGATTTCCTTTAAGATTGACTAGTTTGATCTCCTTGCAGTCCAAGGGGCTTTCAAGAGTCTTCCCTAACACCACAGTTCAAAAGCATCAATTCTTCGGCACTTAACCTTTATGGTCCAACTCTCACGTCCGTACATGACTACTGGAAAGACGATAGATTTGACTATACAAATGTAGTAGTTTAAAACTATGGCTCTTTTATTATCTCTCACACTTCTAAGGGTTGACTGGCCTTACCTGGGCAATTTTTCTGCTGGTCTTGCTTGGGGCCCCCCATAGAGGTACTGTTCAGTTGTAGGCATATGATGGTAAGGGCTGGAGCAATCTGGAGATCTGTCTTGGGCCCTGATACAATTGGAATTTTGTCTTCCTGCCTATAGTTTCAGAGCCTCTGGAGCCTTTCCCTATGGTCTCTCTAGCAGGGTAACTGGATTTCTTACATGGTGACTCAGAAGATCTTCAGTGTAAACGTTCCAGAATTGAAAGGAAGCTAACAGTCTCACTGACGTTAGGTCCAGAATTGCCAAAGCATCACTCTTTTTCTTAGTTAATGCAAGCCTCAGGCCAGCCCAGGTTTTTTGTGGGAGGAAACTACACGGGAGCATGAACACTCAGGCCGGTTTGTTCACTGACTACAGTTTTTAGAGACCACCTACAACTGAAGTCTCGATACCTAGATACTGGGGATTGTGTTGATCAAGATAAGTTGGCAAATAAGGGCAAATTCTCCTGCTTACCAGCCCCTATTCCTCTGAAGTTTTTGAGAATTTCCTGATACTAAGTTTCTTTTATGGTATCGGTGATTCTGGAGAAATTTAATTTTCAGTACGACATACTTTGGAACCATAATTCATTTGTAGTTATTTACTTTCTAGCCCTTTAAAAGTACTACTACTACTAAGTGATGAGACAGACTGATTCTGGTTTTGGTTGAGTGTGTGCTTTTCAGATATGCTGCCAGTTTATTAATTAACGTTGATTTTCTGATCATGTATCTTTTTTAGGAAGGAGGCCCTCAAATAAAGTCTGTTGAATAAGAATCCCAAGTCTTTACTGTCCCCCAATAGGGACAACTGTCCATTATTATGACACTTCTGAGTATTCCTGGAAGCAGCAATACAATTTGTAGGACCTAATACAAAATGAAAATGTGAGACCCCTGGTTTTAAAAGTAAGAATTTTAAGATGAATGAAACTAAGCCCAGGCCCAATGCACTGGGTACCTGTGCACCAGGCTGGCCTTGTGTAGCCCCTTGAACATGTGTGCAAATGCTGCATTAAAGTATGTTTTCCCAGAAGAGAACCATTGACTCTAATCAAATTCTCATTCAGTTTTGACACCCAGAAAAGTTTTAGAAGCACTACTTAGACAAATCAGAAAAGGTGGAAGTTTTGTGTCTGAACAGCCCTCTGCTCCCAAGCAGGCAGTATACCTTTTGGCCACAGCAACTGGTCTTGGCTGACATTAGGCTGAACATTCTGCCACACAGACTCCTGAATTCTAGGGACACCAGCATCGTGGGGATGGTCTATGTGGCTGAGCATTTCACAGGCTGTCTCCCTTTTTACTGTACTCTGTTTCTGAAGCATACAGAATAGATCACCTGTGCAAGCGATGGGCATTTACATTCCTTTGAAACAGATATTAGCCCCATTTGTTTTGCTGGGGATTTGGGGATCAAGATCTCTGGGAGGCAGCCGGTGGACTCCAGATAAGGCTGCCACATTGCCCGACTTCATAGGGTTTATGCCTTTGTGAGAGCTGCCGAAACACGGTGCCATGGACTGAGTGGCTTGAACCAGAGAAATGTGTTGTCTCGGTTCTGAAGGCTGGAAATCTGGAGTTGAGGTGTCAGCAGGGCTGTTCAGTTCAGTTCAGTTCATTTCAGTCGCTCAGTCGTGTCCGACTCTTTGCGACCCCATGAATCGCAGCCCGCCAGGCCTCCCTGTCCATCACCAACTCCCGGAGTTCACTCAGACTCGCGTCCATGCTCTCCCCGAACGCTCCAGGGAGGGATCTGTTCCCGCCCCTGCTCCTGTCTTCCGGTGGCTCCTTAGCTTGTGGTGACATAACTGCAGTCTTCACCTGGCTTCTTTCTGTTCACCTTTACCCTCCTGTGGAAGGACACCGGTCATATTGGATTAGAGGCCCATTCCACTCCCGTCTGTCTTCATCGTAACTAATGGTATCTGCAGGGGTATTATTTCCAAATAAGGTCACATTTGAGGTGTTGGGACTTCAACATAAAACTTTGAGGGGCACACAGTTCAACCCATATAAGGGGTATTTTCCAATTGTGATTTAGGAATGGCAGCTCCATGCATTCTGTACCGCTCAGCCCAAGTGAGTGGCCCTACATGGAGGGCTTGCCCTGGAAGAACCTCAGTAGTTAAGAGAGGTGTTTGTGAAGCTGGCTTTTAATAATACATGAGCCACTTTGAATTGCTTGTTTGGGCCCTTGACTGGGAGCATCATAAGCTCTTAAATTTTTTTTTTTTCAATCTTCCCTGTCAATCAGTGGATGCGAAGGTTAAATTACTGTCATGCCTACATTCCTGACCCTTATAATAGAATAATAATAAGCTAACATTTATTGAATGCTTATTATGTGCTAAGAATTGCATGTGTTATCTAATTTTATCTTCACAACAACTCTATTAGATAGTTACTGTTATTCTTCCAGTTAATAGGTGAGGACGCTGAGATCGGGTATGGTTGTGTGACATGCCCATAGTCACATAGCTAATTAAATGACAAGCCGAGATTTCAATCCAGTTCTGTCTGATTTCCAAATCCAAGCAACATTGCAGGGAGTGCACCCTGTATTTTTAGAGGAATGTTTGCATGTAACAGTTCACCATTTAAAGCCTGTTTTATCATGGGCCTTTTCTTTTTTCTAGATCATCCTAATGAAATATTCTCCACCTTTGTTTATTTAATGGCAACCCACTCCAGTATTCTTGCTTGGAGAATCCCATGGACTGAGGAGCTTGGTGGGCTGCAGTCCATGGGGTCGCAAAGAGTCTGACACGACTGAGTGACTTTACTTACTTACTTACTTGTTTATTTGACTCAAGATTCTTAACCTTTTTCAGAGTAACCACCNCCCACTCCAGTATTCTTGCTTGGAGAATCCCATGGACTGAGGAGCTTGGTGGGCTGCAGTCCATGGGGTCGCAAAGAGTCTGACACGACTGAGTGACTTTACTTACTTACTTACTTGTTTATTTGACTCAAGATTCTTAACCTTTTTCAGAGTAACCACCGGGCCTTCCATAGGTTTTATTTCTATCTACTTCAGTAAGTGTAGGAATTTTCAATTTGAATTAATTGAAATTACAAATGGTAAACAGTAAAAGAGATTATATTTTAGCTATGTTTTTTAAGAGATCCTTAAGAGAACATGAAAGTTAACTCATTTCCTTGACATTGGTGAGAACAGAGCCCTAAACCTCACTAGAGAATTCCCTAGTACTGATAAGGAAGTTTATTCTCATGTCATTTATGCTGCTTCCAGTATAATGTGCTATATGGTGAGAGTGGAGACCAGTTCTCGTTGCTTTCTTCCTTCTTTCCCAGGTAGCAACTAAACTTTTCTTTCTCTGTCAGAGTGATAGTCCAGTTAAATCCATGCATGTAAATACATGGGTTCTTTCCTCCAAGTGTGAGAACAGTGCTGTTTTGGAAGCAGAGACTTGGTATCCTCTGATGGTTTATGTTATTCTTGTTTAGTTGTTAAGCTGTGTCCAACTCTTTTGCAACCTCATGGACTATAGCCCACCAGGCTCCTCTGTCCATGGAATTTCCTGGGCAAAAATATGGGAGTGGGTTGCTATTTCCTTCTCCAGGGCATATTTCCGACCCAGGGATCAAACCCATGTCTCCTGCTTGGGCAGGCAGATTCTGTGCCACTGAGTCACCTGGGAAGCCCCTGTTGGTTTTTGGCAAGTTCAGGTGCCAAAAATTATATTTTGCTTCGATGCTTCTCATCTCTCTTGCCCATCTGTACAGTATTAAATTGCAGACAGTATGATAGTCATCTTTTTTTTTTTCTTAAATCCCTGTTATCCTTGACTGATAGGTCAAGTCAGGCAAGTAGGAAAGAAAGATGAGGTGCTTTATTTGCTTACAGTATACCTAGCCACCTGTTTACATAGAAACACATATGTATATACGTATTCACACATACATATACATACACACGTATCCATAAAGTCTTTGTTAAAATGGCATGTCAGCTAATGTTGCTTTCAGACCATAAGAACTGAATATTTCCTGACTCTAGTTGAATTATTTGTCAGGGTCCGTGGGATAACTTGTTATACTTATTTGCAAGGTTCTGATAAAGGCTCTCTTGAATAATCCAGAATATGTTTCACCTGATGTGTCTAAAAGCACCGTTTCACACAGTGTAGTCCCAGGATTACCTGCGTCAAAATCTCTGGGGGCGTGGTCAAAATATGAACCCCTGGGTCCTGGTACTCCAGCCTCACTGGTCCTTCCACTCCAGCCTCACTCATTCTGGGTTTCCAGGAAACTGCATTTGGTTCGGCTCCTTTGTGATTCTTCACCACACCATCCTTTGAGATTCATGATGTGAAATGTATTAACAGGAGAATAAAGAGTAAATTTAATTTTCTCTGTCCTGGTTCATTTTCCTCTTTTGTCTTCCTCTTTCCTGTCTTTTGTCTTCTGCCCCCTCCATCAAATATATTAAAAGTATTTCAAGGGCTATTCTAATGGTGTACTTTAAAAAAATTGTTCATAAATGTCTTTTCTTTATTTTAGCAATATCACGATTCCATCTTTCCTTTTGTGGTCTGTATAAAAGGAGCCGTTGGGGGAGAGTGTTTGTTTTTTTTTAAATGCCCACTGTTCTCCACAGTAAATCTCCAGGAAGGAACAGCATGCTGTTTGTTCTTTGCTCAGGATGAACCGTGGCTTTCTTTGATAGTGGGTATTGTCATCAGTGGTTTCAGCAACTTATGACTCGTCCTTTTTATAAATCCCAGAGTTTAGCGTGTGCGTGCATGCTAAGTCGCTTCAGTTCTGTCCGACTCTGTGCAATCCCATGGACTGCAGCCCGCCAGGCTCCTCTGTACGTGGTATTCCCTAGGCAAGATTACTGGAGTGGGTTGTCATTTCCTTCTCAAGGGAATCTTCCTGACCCAGGGATGGAACCTGTGTCTCTTAAGTCTCCTGCATCAGCAAGCAGTTCTTTACCACTAGAGCCACCGGGAAAACCCGAGTTTCTAGAGCCTGCTTTTTGGGGTGAGTGTAAGGAATCAGAATTCTCTGAGAAATCGCTTTGTGAATTTTCTGGGATCTCAGGATAAATAGGCTGTCACAACTCCCTCAGTGTATGGTGTCAAGAACGTAGGCCTCCAAGTATTTGAAAGAGTCGTAAAACCCACCAGGCTGCCCCGTCCCTGGGATTCTCCAGGCAAGAACATTGGAGTGGGTTGCTATTTCCTTCTCCAATGCATGAAAGTGAAAAGTGAAAGTGAAGTCGCTCAGTCATTTCTGACTCTTAGCGACCCCATGGACTGCAGCCTACCAAGCTCCTCTGTCCATGGGATTTTCCAGGCAAGAGTACTGGAGTGGGGTGCCATCGCCTTCTCCGTGTCTCCACTTTAATCCGTAGTAAATAACTTGTTGGATTCCAAGAGAGTAGAAATTTTCCAGGTGACTCGGATGGATGCTTCTAAAGGTATCCAGACAGTGGATTATCCACTGTCTAATCCAGACAGTGAGGTTAGAAGCAGATTCTTCTATAATATTCTTCTTTACAATAAAAGGGAAATCATCACTTCAGTGTTACAAAGTAGAGAAACTGTGTGGTGATTCCTTCTGAAGTGTCAGATTCAAGATCTGTTTCCTCTTAGAGACCCTCAGGTTAATCTCCAGCGTTTTGTATTCCAGCCTGGGAAAGACTGGCCTTGACTGTGGACTCTAGCAACTCACTGTTTGTTTGGACTGGTTAATACAAGTAACAACCTGTTATTTTTTTGTCCAAGTGCTGTGGTTGAATTCCCCGCCCCGCCCACCGCCAATGGTACAAATCTCTTATCTCCTTGTTGTGTCTCTTTGATGAAAGCTTTGCACTGGCAGAGAACCCTTGGTAGCAGAGCTGGGCTGATGGACGTGGCCCTGACTATAATTTGGGTTGTCCTGGGAGGGGTTTGAGCGTTTCTCATGAGGACTCAATGGCAGTGAGTCACGGTGTGCTGGGGTGCTGGTGTCCTGAAATAACAGCTGTGGCAGCAGCAACAATTTAGTAGCAGTCGCTGGTTAAGCATTTATTGATGCTCCCACTTTGCCCGTCACATGTGTTATAGCATTTAAATTGGCAGTAAGTCCCACGAACTAAGCTCCATCTTTCATCTCCATTTTACAGATAATCGTCTCAAAGACAGGAGACTAGTAAGAAGTAGAAGTGGAACTTGAACTCTGATCTCTTGGGTGGCCACATGTGTCCATTTAACAGCCACACTGCATTCTTTCTGACTGAAGTACACATTGTTGCCAGCTTCCCCACCCCCTCTTAAATCACATCATAGTCAGTTTTTACTTAGGAATTTTTTTTCTTTTTTTTACTGAGTAATCCAGGGACCGATGACTCCCTTTCTTTATTTTTCATGAGTTTAGGTTTTAAGTGAGAGAGAAAGTTCAACCTTGGGAAACTGAGCATGACCTTCAGCCTGAGACCACGTCCATTTACTGAATCCTCGAGGGATAAAAGGAATCTTGTCAGGGGGAAGGTTGGGTAAGAGAGAAAGAGGTAGACAGGTAGACACATCCAGGGAGATTTGTATCTCCTTAGAGGAGCAGGAGGGACATTAAATATAATTTAAGATTAGAGGTCAGAGGTCAGCCAGGTAATAATGCTAAGGGACGCTTTATGTAAAAACAAAAAAAGTTCTCTGGTCAAGTAAATTTACTACCTTCTAACATCCAGTTAAAAGGCACCAACAACCAAAACACCAAGAACACCTCACACTTACTAAATGCTTCCTGTGTGCACTTTAAGCACTTTGTTGTACCAGTACAATCACATATTATTTTGATCCCAATTTTACTGATGGAGAAAGGTCATCCTGCTGTTGGGTGGCAGAGGTGGGCGCCTAAGCAAAGCAGCCTGGCCTCAGGCACTGGACGACTCCTCCTAGTGCCTCTTCTGGTGACATCTCCTGAGCATGAATATATGTGCCAGGCCCCAGCCTTAGTTCTTGTGGGTGTTTCGTTTACCTGTTTAACTTTCTCAAGCATCATAATGTGCATCAGCATATTAAAGGTTCTGAAGTGTCCAGCAGTCAACACACTTGTTAATCTGTGTCCAGTGTTTCTCAGAGTTACTGCACTACAGAATTCATCTGCCTTTGTCGAGGAGCAGGAGGAATGAAGGGAAAATACCTGCGTGTGTGCACTTGGGGAAATGACTACCAAGAGAATCATTTTATTCTGACTTTGCTTCCTCCCCAGTGCAGTTTTGAGACATGATTTATTTTCAAAACAGAGCAGACTCCCTGAGAATGTGGCTTTATGCTCTAACTGCCCAGTGTTTGGTGACCTTCACAGGGCTCCGTCTTGCTTCCCCCAGGGGCATGGATACCTGCTTCTGTCTACTTTATGGGAATCTTGACAGTAAATGACCGTAAAACTCTTTGAGCTGCTTTAAAGAAAGACACTATTGAAGTCCAAGGTCTTCATGATGTCATTTCAAATATCCAGACTTCCTTCATTTTGGTTAACTTTGAAAAATATATGTGTGTCCTAGCAGGACAGATCAACTAGTTTAGCTAATCAGAGGGAGGGAAGAAGATAGAGCTGCAAAATGTTTATTGCTCCCCAGAGTCAAATCTTCAGGCTCCTATAGCCTAGCACAGAGATGCTTGGTCACAACAGGAGCAATGTTGATGTTGAGTTCCCCATAAGACCGTGGGAGCCTTATGTTTGTGTGACTGACTTTGTCCTTCCGAGCTCCAAAGATCTAAGGCCAGAGACCCAAATGCGTATGTCTGGGCATGCATCCTTGATAGTGTATACTTTTTTAAAAGTTTTGTTTTAGCTGTATGATTATACCAGTAAAAATCCGTTTTTATCAGTGTACCAGGTAAAAATCCGTTTAGCTGTAAATGACAAAATCCAGCTCAAGCAAGAAGAGTACGGGTCCTTTTAGGGTTGGTTTGAACTTAAGGGTGGTTTGACCCAGAGGCCTGGTGTTAGTATCATGGGCTTGATTTCTGTGCACCTACTGTGCCTTCATGGTGACATGTCACCTTTAGTCTTTTTTTGGTTCTATCTCATGTCCAGATGTCTACCAGATATTCCTGAGGCTACTAATTCCCTTTAGTTTATTTTTGGTTCTACTTCATGTCCAGATGTCTGCCAGATATTCCTGAGGCAGTTTATTCCCTCCACATCCAGAGATGAGAGAGATTGAGAGATTAGGCGTATTTCTGGAGGCTGTTTCTGAATAGCAAGAAAGAAGATCAAACCTTTCTTATTACCCAAACTTAGATCATGTTCCCATGCATCAGCCAATGCCTCTGATGAAGGAATGGCTTTAGACTGATTGTGCCATGTTCTACTTTCCGTTCTGAGGTGGCATGTAACTTTGCAAAGGAGGTATGGAAAATCAGATGGTTTCCACATCAGTGAGAATGGATGCAGGGTTAAACTTTGAGACTCATGACACAGTTTACCTTGCAGTTTTCTCTTATACACTCATGTTAGCAGTTACATGTGAAACTGGCCAGTTAATGAATAAAAGACCTAGGTCAAGATTTAATTTACAAGGGATTTAGTTTCAAGCTCTCTCTCTCTTAGTAATACAGGCTACACCAGAGCAAACTGAGGGATTTTCTTCTTTTTAGCTTGTTGAACGGTGTGGTGTTTTGGTTTTTAATTTGTAAAGCATTAAATTGAGTCTCTCTCTGCCAGTGGTTTTTAATACCAAATGCGTTTTGGGTGAGTGAATCTGAGGTTTCATTAAGGCAGTATAAATGACCCTAGCTTTATTACTGTCTTCTTCCTATTGATCTCAGTGTGACTGTGCCTTGCTTTTGACATTGAACTTCAAACTTTACTAAATAAAGGATATTTGTTTCCACATTGGTCTCCTGGATGCCTGACATTACATTTTATTTCATAAAAATTATGCCACCATTAAAAATAAAATCATTAATATTGAGAGGCATAAATTCCAAGATTGATAGTAGTAGCCAGAAGTGTACTGAGTGCTGATTGTGTGACAGGAAGGCACTGCGCTAATTGCTTTATCTGCAATGTTCCGTTTGTTCATCTCAATAGCCCTGGGAGATGCTATCATTACTTGTATTTTATAGTTGGGGAAACTGAGATTAAATAATACGTACAAGGTCACATAGAGAGGAAATTGTGGAGCTAAAATATAGATCTTTTGACTCTTGAGTCCTGTTCTTCTGATCACTATTCCCTCCACTATTTTCAAAGCCAGGATATTACATCCAATGTTAATTTGGAATGTTGGGAAAGTTGCATTATGTGTTTAAATCTTTCTGAAGTTAGTGCTTCTGTAGTCTAGTCGTGGTAGAGGACTGAAAAAGAGCATTTCCTAGCATGGATCTTGGAAAAACATGACCAAAGAGTTTTTCATAAAAAATCTGCATTTTCCCTGATAGCCAAAACAATTTTGAAAAAGAACACAGTTGGAGGATTCACACTTCCTGATTTCAAAGTCTGCTACAAAACTACAGTAATTTAAACAGCATGGTAATGGCACTAAGACACACAGATAGACCAGTGGAATAGAATAAAGAGCTCAGAAACAAACCCTCACCTTTATGGTCAGATGATCTTTAACAGGGGTGCCAAGATTACAAAATGGGGAAAGGACAGTGTCTTTAACCAGTTGTGTTGGGAGATGTCTATGAAGTTGTGTTTTGCCATATGCAAAAATTAACTCAAAAATTAAGATCTAAATATAAGGTACAGCACTATAAAAGTCCTAAAGCAAAATATGGAGGAAAATCTTGATGACATTGGACTACACATTGATTTCTTGAATATGACACCAAAAGCACAGACAAGGAAAGGAATGCTAGACTAGTGGGAGTGCATCAGACCTAAAACCTTTTATGCATCAAAGGACGTAATCAATAGATTAAAAAGAGAAGCTGTGGAATTATAGAAAATATCAGCAAATCATATATCTAGTAGAGGTTAATCCAGAATATATAAAGAATGTCTCAACTCAACAACAAAAATAATCAACCCAATTAAAAAATACACAAAGGACTTGAATAGAGATTTCTCTAAAGATGACATACAAATGACCAACAAGTATGGGAACAGTTGTTTAACATTATTAGTCATTAAGAGAAATGCAAATAAGTCACAGTGAGATATCACATCTCACCTGTTAGGATGACTATTACTAAAAACAATAGCAAACAACCAGCCACCCCCCACCCCTTAAAAAAAAAAAACAAAACACTCAGAAAATAACAAGTGTTGGTAAGGATGTGAAGAAATTAGAAATCTTGTACACTGTTAGAGGGGGTTGTGAGATGGTGCAAATGCTGTGGAAAACAGTATGGTGGTTCCTCAAAAAATTAAAAATAGAACTGCCATATGATTCAGCAGTTCCACTTCTGGTATATATCCAAAGTAATTGAAAGCAAGGTCTTAAAGAGAGATTTTCACACCCATGTGCATAGCACTATTCACAATAGCCAAGAGGTTGAAACAACTCCCATGTCTATTAATGGATGAATGGATAAACAAAGTTTGGTATATACATAGAGTGGAAGGCTATTTAACCTTAAAAATGAAGGAGTTCTGTTACATGCTACAACCTTGATGGCCGCTGGTGTGTGAAATGAGCCAGTCACAAAAAGAGAAATAGTATATGGTTTCACTTATGTGTGATATCTAAAATAGTCAAATTCCTGGAAACAGAAAGTAGAAGGGTGGTAACCAGGGATGGAGGAAAAGGGGGAGTTTTTTTAATGGGTATTAAGTTTCAGTTTTGCAAAATGAAAAAACTTTGGAGATTGGTTGCATAGCAATGTGAACATAATTAACACCACTGAACACTTAAAAGATGGTAAATTTTATGATGTATGTTTTTTAAATCAGAATTGAAAAAAATTGTATTTGTCTTCTGGTACTGATTTAAGTACTTAATTGAGTTATTTGAACATCTTAAAGTTACAAACCTTGAGCCTACAGGCTGAATATGGATCACAGGTATATTCATATAGACGCATGATCTTTTTTTTTTTTTGGATAAAATGTGAACCAGTGGTCATCATTTTAAAGAATTAGGAAATGTCACGTTAAAATCTCTGCTTCTAAGCTTCTTTTGGAAAACTGGAAAATGTGTACATTGGGCCTTGTCTAGTCAACAAATGGTTGGAACTAAGAAGCAGCCATCCTCTTTATAGACAAGGCATGAAACAGACTACATTTTTTCTCATTCCCTTTTTTCCCCCTTATATCAAGTCCAAGGGCTCATGTACAGTTGATCCTTGAACAGTCCAGAGGTTAGGAGAACCCACACTATGGAAAACCCATATATAACTTAAAATTGCCCCTCTGCACTTGCAGATTCATTCAACCGCATATAGTGTAGTACTCCAGTATTTACTATTGCAAGAAAGTTCAGGTGGACACATGCAGTTCAAACCCATGTTGTTCAAGGGTCAACTACTAACTTCCTGGTCTGTTTGTCAGTTTTAAATTAAACTCCTTAATCCCTAATGCCCTATTACTGCTGATATTGTACTGTGGATGCTCTGCATGTCCTCCACTGTTTTAGGTCTGAGAGTTCTGATCTCTTGTCTTTAAGAACAATATAGACTCAGTGATTTTTTTTTTCTTTTTCCTTTAGCTGTTTTGCTTGCAGCAAATGTCCTACCAGTCATGTTCTAAATATAGATGTGTTAAATTTCAAATGTGAAAGTTTTTGATGGGTCTGAGGCCAGTTTGCTAATCAGGGCAAATGCTATGATTGGCGCCAGTGTTTACAGACCCTGGGGGTATTGTGAAATCCGCCTTCACCACTGTGATTCAGCTCGGGGTGGAAAGAAGCTCCCTGACCCCTGGAAAGTTCTCCAAGTTGTTTTTCTTCTCAATAGTGTGGTGATTCGTTGAATGTCATAACTTAGAAAAGTACGTGTTCCTTAGTTCATTTTACTAGTGTTGGATTACTATCAATAGTATGGTCATAAATAATTTTTGCAAGCAAAAACAAATCAAATTTTTTATGATCTTTTCATGTGCAATCAGTAAGGAAATGTCTGTCTATAGAAAGAAATCTAGAGACCCAAGGGCCTGCCTCTTCATATGAAGTTAAAAATAGTTACTTGTGCAAAGTGTAAAAATTTTGGTTATTGGAAAGTCCAGACTGACCCAATTTTTAAAATCTTATATCTTTTAAATCTAATTATTTACTCTTTAAAGATAGGGCTAGTATTGTCCATTGTAAGGAGAGGCAAAATACTGGAGAGGCATCAGTTGCCAAAATTTTCAAAGCTGCTCCCTGCGTAACATTCGTGTGTGTCTGTGTGAGTGTATATGCAGGGAGCATTATTAGAAGTGCCTGTATGTTTCATGCTGGGTCTGTTTTGTTTGTGTCATAGAACCTGAAAAATTCATTTTCGTGTGTTGAATAATAGTGAGCAGCAGTGGAGGAACCTTAGTCTCCAGTACCAGTAGAGTGCAAGTATTCAGAGAACTTTTTGATAATGAGAATTAAGGTAATTAAGTTGCTGTGCCCTGAGACTCTGAATCCTTATCTCCGCTTGCCAGAAGTGAGGCTGTCATTTAGAGAAGTGGGTGTCTCTGTTACTGAAATGAGATATGACTGTAGTTGATCCCATCACTCTCTGGTGCAAAATTTTTCACTCTGAGCAGCAGATCAGAGAAATCAAACAGAACAAGCCAGTTAAACCACACTGCTTTGCTGGCTGAAGGGACCCGAAAGTAAACAAAGTGACAGACTTTTGGAGTTCCTGTCCCAAATTTGATTTCTCTGCTTTTATCCATTAAATTGGTCAACAGCAGCACTCACTGGTATAAAACAGGAACAACAGATGCAAGTTTTGCCGTTGGCTGCATTGTGATGGTGGTCTCTCTCTTTTTTCCTTCCCCTCTTTTCCTCCTCCCTTTCTTTGATCCTTCTCTCCCTCCCTCCCTTCCTCAGGTCAATTTTCTGTGTGTGTATATATATATATATTTAAATTCCAAAGGAATAATAGCATAAAGAAAAACATGCTAATTTTCTTCCTCACCATCTTGAATCCAGCCCTGCTAGAGAAATAATATGAATAATTTGTTGTGTATCATCAGTCATTTCCTCGCTCANGTGTGTGTATATATATATATATTTAAATTCCAAAGGAATAATAGCATAAAGAAAAACATGCTAATTTTCTTCCTCACCATCTTGAATCCAGCCCTGCTAGAGAAATAATATGAATAATTTGTTGTGTATCATCAGTCATTTCCTCGCTCAGGCAAACAAGGTCCATAGATAGAAAAGCTCGTTTGAATTTTTAGGAATTACTGAATCTGTTTATCTTTGGCTGCGCTAGGTCTTTGGGACTTTGTGCCAGCTGTCTCTAGCTGTGGCGAGCAGGGCCTGCCCTTCCTTGTGGTGTGCAGGCTGCTCTTGCTGCAGAGCACAGGCTGTGGGTGTGTGGGCTTCAGTAGTTGCAGGATAAGGGCCCTAGAGCGTGGGGTCACTAGTTGGGGCACAGGGACTTAGTATCTCCGGGCAAGGGGGATCTTCCCGGACCAGGGGTCTGCACTGATATCCCCTCCATTAGCAGTGGGATTCTCATCCACTGTACCAACAGGGAAGTTCTATTTGTTAGAATTTTCACAGAAATGGACTCATGTTGTGTGCTGTAACTTTACTCACCTGACGCTACTTTGTGGCTCTCTCTCCAAATCAGTACCTTTACCTAAAAAATTGTTATTTTCATTGTGGTATATTTCATAGTATGATTTTATCATTCTTCATATAAATCCCCTGTTGATTAATTCAGTTTACAGATTCCTCCTCACCTCCTACTAAACAAATAGCATTGCTTATTTTAACTGCGTGTATATATATATACATTTTTTATTTTGGAAAAACCTTTACCCTGTGTGATATTTGAAGAGGGAAGTTATAGGGCTTTTTATTTTTCTTATTTGTTTTTATTGGAGTTAGTAGTTACTTTACAGTGTTGTGTTAATTTCTGCAGTACAGCAAAGTGAATCAGTTATAGGTATATACATATATCTACTCTTTTTTCTAAAGATTTCCTTCCCATTAGATCACTGCAGATCATTGAGTAGTGTTCTCTGCTCTCCGGGAGGTCTTCATTAGTTACGTATTTTATACTTAGTAGTGTGTACATGTCAGTCCTAGTCTCCCAGTTCTTCTCCACCATCGCTTGGTAACCGTAAGTTTGTTCTCTACATCTTGACTCTGTTTCTGCTTTGCGAAAAAGTTGATTTGTAACAGTTGTCTAGATTCCACATATAAGTAATGTTATATGGCATTTGTTTTTCTCTTTCTGACTTATTTCACTCTGTATGGCAGTCTCTAGGTCCATCCATGTTGCTGCAAATGGCATTATTTCATTCTTTTTATGACTGAGTAATATTCCATTGTATATATATACCACATCTTTATCCATTCCTGTGCTGATAGACATTTTACTTTGCTTCCGTGTTTTGGCTACTGAAAATAACACTGCAGTGAATATCAGGGTACGTGTATCTTTTTGAATTATGTTCTTTTCCCCAGTATATACTCAGGAGTAAAACTGCTGGATCAAATAGTAGCTGTATTTTTAGTTTTTTAAGGAACTTCCGTACTGTTCTCCATAGTGGCTTATCAATTTATATTCCCACCAACAGTGTAGGAGGGTTCCCTTTTCTCTATGTCCTCTTCAGCGGTCATTGTAGACTTTTTGGTGATGGCCATTCTGACCGTGTGAGGTGATACCTCATTGTAGTTTTGCTTTGCATTTCTCTAATAACTAGTGGTGTGGAGCATCTTTTCCTGTGCTTTTGGCCATCTGTATGTCTTTTTTGGTGGTGTGATTTCTCTTTATTTTTGCTCATATGCATACCATACCATATTATATAGAACAGGATTGCCTTACATCATAAATCACATACATTTCATCACCTTTGTTTATGAAATAATTTTAATTATCTGTTGTTATTTTCAAAGGTTGAATTTAGTTGGTATTCCTTTGAAGAGTATGGCAGTTGTTCTTTTCAATGGAAAAAGGAGATATGATCTGACAGGATTTTTTCTTTCAGTGCCTTGAGGAATCTTTTGAAATGATTTTCCAGGTAGTAAAACCTTTAATGTCCTTTGGATTCACTGTAGTTTGTGAAGCTGACAAGCCACAGCTCTTTGGGATGGTTGTGAAACAAGTCCTGGGACAGACTGACTTGTTACTTAGTCTGTATCTGTTGCCTTGACAACAAACTAAACATTTAAAAATACTTCAGCAAATGCCATAAACAAGAGATGCTTGGGGGTTACACTATTAAAGCAGAAACACCAAGACCACATTTAGACAATAAAGGTTGCAGAAAAAAATACCCATTTTTTAGGAGATTTTTATTGTAGGTTTTTCTGTCTCTGATAAACACTAGATGCATTAGCAAAGAGAAAGTCTTCTGCTCTAAGTTGAGAAGTTACTTTTAATTGCATTATGCAGCAATTTGCACTGTATTTTGGCCCAAAGGATAACACATACCTCCTTTTATTTGGCTTTCCTCAAAGCAATTTAGTGCCATGCGAATGAAAACTAGATTAGATCTGTCACAGCAGCTGAAGGTTAGGGTGACACAAGGAAAGATAAAATGCCAATCTTTGTGCCTAAGTATTTTTTTTTTT
>SJYX01022078.1:118600-149367 GCA_006410675.1 Oreotragus oreotragus | reverse complement strand
CCGCCCCTGGCCTCGGACGCTGGGTGTCTCTTCCCGGCCGCCCCTGACCTCGGAAACGGTGTAGCTTCTCACAGCCGCCGCCCTGACCTCGGACGTGGGGTGTCTCCTCCGGGCTGCCACTGGCCTTGGACACGGGGTAGCTCCTCTCGGTCTCTGCCCTGACCTCAGACGCAGGGTAGCTCTTCTCGGCTGTTCCTGCGCCGTTGCAGCCTGGCACCTGGGAAGCCCATATTAAATCATAAAGTGGATTAAATTAATCACAGTACATACTGTACCTCTGTCATAATTTTGTAGCCACCTCCTATTGGTGTCCTGTTGGTGAGCTCAACTGTCGTGTCCGTGTAAAACACCAAGTGATGCTAATCTTCACATGAGCACCCATCCCCCTGGTAAATTACCTATCGCAGTAAAAAGTCATCGCTCCTGTTCTCAAGTATCTTTCATCTTGTTTAGTGCAATATCATAAGCCTTGAATAACACCATGACACCCATACAAAGCTCCCCTAGTGATGCCAGAAGTGCTCCTAAGAAGCGGAGAAAATTAACATTACAAGAAAGAGTTGAATTGCTTGATATGTATTGTAGATTGAGGTCTGCAGCTGCGGTTGCCCACTGCCTTTCCAACATAAATGAATCCAGCGTTAAAAAAAAAAAAAAAAAAAAAGCTATCATTGCAACTATGCCATAAGGCATGAAAACCCTTGCACTTATTGCAAAATATCTTTTTATCTCTTATTGAAAATGCAGCTTTGATGTGGGTACAGGATTGCTATAAGAAAGGATACATAAAGACACTAAAATGATTCGAGAAAAAGTGAAGTCTTCACATGACAACTTAAAGCAAAAGGAAGGTGAAGCATCTAAAGCGGTAGAATTTAATGCCAACAAAGGATGGTTTGATAATTTTCTAAAGAGGTTTGGCTTTTTAAATGTCAAAATAACGGGAGAAGCAGTTACCACCAACCAGGAGAAGAGTTCCCAGAGGCCATTGAGAAGATCATTGAGGAGAAAGGATTTCTGCCTATGCAGTGTTTGCTTGTTTTTTTCCTTTTGGTTTTTGGTGGCCCCAGGTGGCATGCGAGATCTTAGTTGGCCAACCAGGGTTCGAACCTGTGTCCTCTGTAGTAGAAATGCAGAGCCTTAACCGCTTTACCACCAGGGAAACCCCTGAGCAGGTTTTTAATACAGGTTAGAGTGGCCCATCCAGTGGAGGAGAAATGCCTCCAAGAACATTTATTAGTGAGGAAGAGAAGCAAGCACCAGGATTTAAGTCAGGAGGGGACTGGCTAACTCTACTGTTTGGTGCAAATGCAATCAGGTTTATGATTAGGACTATACTTTTCTATAAACCTACTAATCAATGAGCCTTGAACAGAAAAGATGACACAAACTGCCAGTCTTTTGGTTGTAAAACAAGTAGGTCTGGACAACGAAAACCCTTTTTCTGGATTGGTTCCATCAGTGCTTTGTCCCTGAAGTCAAGAAAGTACCTTGCCAGTAAGAAACTGCCTTTTAAAGTTCTTTTAATATTGGACAGTGCCCTGGCCACCCAGAACCCCAAGAGTTCAACAGCAAAGACGTTGAAGTGGTCTACCCCAAACACAACATCTCTAATTCAACCTGTAGATCTAGGGGTCATAAGGATCTTTTCTTTTTTTATTAATTGATTGATTGATTTGGTTGCATTGGGCCTTAGTTGTAGTGGGTGGACTCTCCAGCTGTGGCATGCAGGCTTTGTTGCTCCGGGGCATGTGGGATCTTAGTTCTCTGACCAGGGATCGAACCTGCATCCCCTGCATTGCACAGCAGATTCTTAACCTCTGGACCCCCAGGTAAATCCCCATAGTGGACTTTAAGGATCTTTAAGGCTCATTACACATGGTACTTGATGGAAAGGGTTGCCAGCACAATGGAAGAGAACCCCGATATAGACAGCATCATGAAAGTCTGGAAGGATTACACCATTGAAGATGCCATTGTTGTTATAAAAAAAACCATCAGGCCCAAAACAGTAAAATTCCCGCCAGAGAAAACTGTGTCCAGATGTTGTGCATGACTTCACAGGATTTACGGCAGACCCAGCTAAGGAGATCATGAAAGAGATGTGGATGTGGCGGGGAAATAAAGGAGTGGGGAGGTGCAGGGTTTCAAGATAGGGGTCTGGTGACCTCACACTTGAGGAACTGACGTGGGACAGTTTGATGGAGATAAGTGCTTCTGAAAAGAGCCAGACAGTCAGGAAGAAGACATATAAGAAGCAGTGCCAGAAAACAGATTGACATTAGACAGTCTGGCAGAAGGATTCTGGACAGCTTTTGACTTCTTTTACCATATTGACCCTTCTGTGATAGGATATGAAACTAAAACAAACCATGGAAGGACTGGTATCATATTTGTCGCTTTTTGTCATTAAGTCGTGTGCAACTCTTTTGCAACCCCATGGACTGTAGCCCAGGCTTCTCTGTCCATGGGATTCTCCAGGCAAGAGTACTGGAGTGGGTTGCCATTTCCTTCTCCAGGGGATCTTCCTGACCCAGGGATTGAACTTGCATCTCCTGCTCTGGCAAGCGAGTTCTAACAGTCAAGACAGAAATATACGAGATATTTTCATAACGTTACCCTGAATACCCACCTCTCCTGCCTCCGGTCCACCTCCTTTTCCTCTTCCACCTCTGCCACCCCTGAGATGGCAAGACCAATCCCTCCCCTTCCTCCTCAGGGTACCCATCGTGAACACGTTTATGATGACCCACTTCCACTTAACGAACAGTAAATAATCCTTATGCCATACAGTTAATAAACCTCTCTGTTGTGTAAATGTATAAGTGTCTTCATGAGATCTGAGAACTGAATGGCAAGAACTGTATGAAACGTTTTGTGTCATCATCATTGCCGTCACCGCCTAAGTGTCCATCTGTAGAACGTCACACGCAAGATTGGCATGGAAGTAAGTAGCCAGTCCTTACATAAGCAGAAAGTAAGCGATACTTCATATAAAATTAACAATATCTTTCCTTACTTTTTTAAAACTTGGCTTTCAAAGAATTATATTACCATACAGTATGCACCACCTTCCCTCTCATAATTAAATAACTATGTATCAGTCTGATAACTATGTATCAGACTGTTAAGGAAATTAAAATGGAGGTAGTCTTGTTCAGCCTTCAGAAGCAAGACAGCAGGCCTCTGACCGACTTCTAACCTTGCCTGGACCCTGCCTGGATGACATGTCTGCCTGTAAGCACTCCAGTTGTTACCAGCAAGTCAGGCAGCACCTTCGATAAGAGAGGATCTTGGAATTTCCTGAGCCTCTGGAGGTCTGGAAAATCTTGTGACTCACAAGGTGAAACAAACAGCATTGTAAAAGTTAAAGGAAAACCAGAGCTGCATGCAAACTGATGATGATATCAGTTTGTGTCCTGGGGTTATAAGCAGGAGCCCCCAAACCTGCAATTTGAAGTCTCGTGGTAGGGTGGACCCACTGCCTGGGACCCTTTTCCCAACTGGGACTCCAGATTGCTGTTACTCGGGACTTTCCAGCTCTGTTCAAGTCTGGATATAGGTTGGTGGCCCATTTTGGTGATATGCACACTGTTACTTCTATTATTTCTTTTCTTTTAACGACTGTATGTTGTAATTAAGTTAAATTATCTATTAAATATTGAAATTGGTTATTGTGTATGTAACCAGAAGTTTCTTTTGTTAACAAATCCTTCAAACCTAAAACAAAACTTTCAGCAAAACTCAACTGATATATGAGACAGGGTGCTCAGGGCTGGTGCACTGGGTTGATCCTGAGGGATGGGATGGGGAGGGAGGTGGGAGGGACCTTCAGGATGGGGAATACATGTACACCCATGGCTGATTCATGTCAATGTGTGGCAAAAATCACTACAATATTGTAAAGTAATTAGCCTCCAATTAAAATTAAAAAAAACCTATCATCACATTCAAGTGGCTTTTTAAAAAATGTAACAATGTTTCCAATCCCATATTTTGAATATGAGTATAATACCATATGCCATAAAGATTTTATAATGATTCATTCATCAGTGTGTAAGCTATGCTATCGTGAAGCAATCATATTGATTGCACTAGGCTACTATAAAGCAATCATGTTGCTGTTTCTTCATTATCAATGAGTGAATCTTTATAACTACAAATAAATATGAATTGCTTTTTCACATTAGCTTTCCAGCTATCTGGCAAGCGAGTTCTAACAGTCAAGACAGAAATATACGAGATATTTTCATAACGTTACCCTGAATACCCACCTCTCCTGCCTCCGGTCCACCTCCTTTTCCTCTTCCACCTCTGCCACCCCTGAGATGGCAAGACCAATCCCTCCCCTTCCTCCTCAGGGTACCCATCGTGAACACGTTTATGATGACCCACTTCCACTTAACGAACAGTAAATAATCCTTATGCCATACAGTTAATAAACCTCTCTGTTGTGTAAATGTATAAGTGTCTTCATGAGATCTGAGAACTGAATGGCAAGAACTGTATGAAACGTTTTGTGTCATCATCATTGCCGTCACCGCCTAAGTGTCCATCTGTAGAACGTCACACGCAAGATTGGCATGGAAGTAAGTAGCCAGTCCTTACATAAGCAGAAAGTAAGCGATACTTCATATAAAATTAACAATATCTTTCCTTACTTTTTTAAAACTTGGCTTTCAAAGAATTATATTACCATACAGTATGCACCACCTTCCCTCTCATAATTAAATAACTATGTATCAGTCTGATAACTATGTATCAGACTGTTAAGGAAATTAAAATGGAGGTAGTCTTGTTCAGCCTTCAGAAGCAAGACAGCAGGCCTCTGACCGACTTCTAACCTTGCCTGGACCCTGCCTGGATGACATGTCTGCCTGTAAGCACTCCAGTTGTTACCAGCAAGTCAGGCAGCACCTTCGATAAGAGAGGATCTTGGAATTTCCTGAGCCTCTGGAGGTCTGGAAAATCTTGTGACTCACAAGGTGAAACAAACAGCATTGTAAAAGTTAAAGGAAAACCAGAGCTGCATGCAAACTGATGATGATATCAGTTTGTGTCCTGGGGTTATAAGCAGGAGCCCCCAAACCTGCAATTTGAAGTCTCGTGGTAGGGTGGACCCACTGCCTGGGACCCTTTTCCCAACTGGGACTCCAGATTGCTGTTACTCGGGACTTTCCAGCTCTGTTCAAGTCTGGATATAGGTTGGTGGCCCATTTTGGTGATATGCACACTGTTACTTCTATTATTTCTTTTCTTTTAACGACTGTATGTTGTAATTAAGTTAAATTATCTATTAAATATTGAAATTGGTTATTGTGTATGTAACCAGAAGTTTCTTTTGTTAACAAATCCTTCAAACCTAAAACAAAACTTTCAGCAAAACTCAACTGATATATGAGACAGGGTGCTCAGGGCTGGTGCACTGGGTTGATCCTGAGGGATGGGATGGGGAGGGAGGTGGGAGGGACCTTCAGGATGGGGAATACATGTACACCCATGGCTGATTCATGTCAATGTGTGGCAAAAATCACTACAATATTGTAAAGTAATTAGCCTCCAATTAAAATTAAAAAAAACCTATCATCACATTCAAGTGGCTTTTTAAAAAATGTAACAATGTTTCCAATCCCATATTTTGAATATGAGTATAATACCATATGCCATAAAGATTTTATAATGATTCATTCATCAGTGTGTAAGCTATGCTATCGTGAAGCAATCATATTGATTGCACTAGGCTACTATAAAGCAATCATGTTGCTGTTTCTTCATTATCAATGAGTGAATCTTTATAACTACAAATAAATATGAATTGCTTTTTCACATTAGCTTTCCAGCTTTGATATTTAGTGCTAGTAATAACTATAACGTCTACAGTGTTTTGTATCATGTAAGACAATATTGCTGTAGATACTGACAGGTGGTTCATCTTGTAAACAGACAATGTAAACTTATGGTATCAGTAAATACAGTACATATGCCCAGTCTCCAACTAACACAACATTGTAAGGCAACTATACGCCAATAAAATAAAAAAATAAATGCAGTGCAGTACTATAATGCATTTTCTCTTCCTTATGATTTTCTTAAAAATGTTTTCTTTTCTCTAGCTTACATCATTGTACAAATACAGCATATTATACATATAACATACAAAATGGGTGTTAATCAACCATTTATGATATTGGTAAGCCTTCCAGTCAAGAGTAGTCTATTAGTAGTTTAGGGCAAAGTCAAGAGTTACACATGGATTTTCTTCTGCACAGGGGTCAGCAGACACCTGCTAACCACCCCCTAACCTCCACGTTGTTCAAGGGTCAGCTGTACATTTCCTGTAGTTGAGTTCCCTCAACCATTTTAAAAGCCTCAGACGTGCCAGGTAAGTTGGTGCTGGTGGCCCACTGCCCACTTCCTTTGCTCATACTGTTTCAATGTCCACAGGTATGTAGTCCTGACTACAAAGCATCACGAAGGCTACACAAACTGGCCAAGCCCTGTGTCTTGGAACTGGAACTCTAAGGATGTGGGGCCCCATCGTGATTTGGTTGGTGAGTTGGGAACAGCCATCCGGAAGAGGTGCGTGTCCACGGAC
This sequence comes from Oreotragus oreotragus, assembly GCA_006410675.1. NCBI lineage: Eukaryota > Metazoa > Chordata > Mammalia > Artiodactyla > Bovidae > Oreotragus > Oreotragus oreotragus. Next base: position 142,772 of record SJYX01022078.1, on the reverse strand, counting down.
AGTCACTCATCATCACTTTTGATCTAACCGTCCAGTGTCCCGTGCCTTCTCTACTCTTCTGTGCTTTCTGAGTTTGCATTTAACCAGTACACGGGAGGGCTTCTGGCCCTGAATTGGCAGTGCTTGAACCTTGGCAGTTTTCGTGTGACCAGCAGTGACAGCATCAGAGAACTGCGTTGGGGAAGGATGCCCAGCATAGACCACAGCGCTGCACTGGTGCTCTTCAAGGCATTCTTTCTGGGAAGGCTTCCAACCTAGGGCCTTTTCCAGTGTCTGGTGGAAGCCAGGGTTGGGTCTCATCTCTGTGTCCTCCTTAGCTGTCAACCCAGAGCTTTGTAAGCTTTCATGGAAGGTTTAGATGGGTGCTAAATCAGGAGAGAGCTGAAGAGGGCAGTTAAAGCAACAAAGAGGGTAAGGCATCACTCGTGATTCTAGGTAATATTTTCTAATATGTGCCACTTAAGATGTAACTGCTGCTGCTAAGTCACATCAGTTGTGTCCGGCTCTGTGCAACCCCACAGACGGCAGCCCACCAGGCTCCTCTGTCCCTGGGATTCTCCGGGCAAGAATACTGGAGTGGGTTGCCATTTCCTTCTCCAAAGAGCTGGGAAGGGGCAGACGTGGGATTTGAACCCAGGTACTGGTGGCTCAGATGGTAAAGCGTCTGCCTGCCATGCGGGAGACCTGGGTTCGATCCCTGGGTCGGGAAGATCCCCTGGAGAAGAATATGGCAACCCACTCCAGTACTCTTGTCTGGAAAATTCCATGGACAGAGGAGCTTCGTAGGCTACAGTCCATGGGGTCGCAAAGAGTCAGACACGACTGAGCAACTTCACATTCTGATTTTGGACCCTGTTGTTCTGAGTATATTTGCCTGTAAGAAGGAAAAGTGGTATTTGTGTCATGCCCACTCAGCTCTGTTATGATTTGGCAAACTTGATGTCCTATTTAAGGGGTAGACCAGCTAATTATTTGTATAAAGTTTGATTGGAATACAGTTGTGTTCATTCACTTATGGATTGATTCTGGCTACTTTCAAGCTCTAATCGCAGAGTCAGGGTAGAGATAGCAAGGCCTGCAAAGCCTCAAATATTATCTAGTCATTTAAGAAAGCATTTGCTGACTTACGTCACCTGTGAAACATTCAGTTTCCCAATACTGTGCTCTGCTAATAGTCTGTAAAAGTCTGAGACATTGATTTGATCTGAAATCTAAGAGCCTTGGTTTTTACCTTCTCTGTATCTAGTCACTGAATCACATGATGAAATTCTTAACTTCAATTCTTTCTGGTTTATCTATGCCATTGCAAATGTTATCTTTACTTCTTGTATTATAGCATTTCTAAAACACTCACTCTTCTTAATTCACAACAAGTTTTATTGCGTATGAAAATAGGTAAATTTTACCATATTTTGTTTCAGGTATATTAAGAACTATTAGTAAATCTTATATGGAACAATAAACATATATTCATTAATTTCAACTGCACAGAAAATGGTGCTAATGATTCTTTCTGAGTGATGAGATTTTGGATATTCTTGGTATTTGTCTCTATTTTTCAGTATCTCTTCAATATGTATTATGGTTAACAGAAAACATTTTTAGTAGGACTGTATGTTATTGAGATAATTGACTTAAAAGACAGAAAATGGTTTAAATAACATTTTGGTGTTAAGATAATTTATGTATAAAGATAATTTGTTATCTGATAAATCGCTTCAGTCATGTCCGACTCTTTGTGACCCCATGGACTGTAGCCCACTGGGCTCCTCTGTCCATGGGATTCTCCAGGCAAGAATACTGGAGTGGATTGCCATGCCCTCCTCCAGGGGATCTTCCTGACCCAGGGATGAACCTGTCTCTCCTGCATTGGTAGATGAGTTCTTTACCACTAGCGCCACCTGGGAAGCCTAATTTGTTATTTGTATCATCAAAAACAAAGTAAGCCGATCATTTTGCTTAAGTGAATGATAAGAGATAATTTCACTCATCTCACATGCTAGTAAAGTAATTCTCAAAATTCTCCAAGCCAGGCTTCAGCAATTCATGAACCGTGAACTTCCTGATGTTCAAGCCGGTTTTAGAAAAGGCAGAGGAACCAGAGATCAAATTGCCAACATCCACTGGATCATGGAAAAAGCAAGAGAGTTCCAGAAAAGACATCTGTTTCTGCTTTATTGACTATGCCAAAGCCTTTGACTGTGTGGATCACAATAAACTGTGGAAAATTCTGAAAGAGATGGGAATACCAGATCACCTGACCTGCCTCTTGAGAAATCTGTATGCAGGTCAGGAAGCAACAGTTTGAACTGGACATGGAACAACAGACTGGTTCCAAATAGGAAAAGGAGTCCAACAAGGCTGTATATTGTCACCCTTCTTATTTAACTTATATGCAGAGTACATCATGAGAAATGCTGGGCTGGAGGAAGCACAAGCTGGAATGAAGACTGCTGGGAGAAATACCAATAACCTCAGATATGCAGATGATACCACCCATATGGCAGAAAGTGAAGAACTAAAGAGCCTCTTGATGAAAGTGAGAGTGGAAAAGTTGGCTTTATGCTCATCATTCAGAAAATTAAGATCATGGTATCTGGTCCCATTACTTCATGGCAAATGAAAATACCAATAACCTCAGATATGCAGATGATACCACCCATATGGCAGAAAGTGAAGAACTAAAGAGCCTCTTGATGAAAGTGAGAGTGGAAAAGTTGGCTTTATGCTCATCATTCAGAAAATTAAGATCATGGTATCTGGTCCCATTACTTCATGGCAAATGAGATGGGGAAACAGTGGAAACAGTGGCTGATTTTATTTTGAGGGGCTCCAAAATCACTGCAGATGGTGACTGCAGCCATGAAATTAAAAGACACTTACTCCTTGGAAGGAAAGTTATTACCAACCTAGACAGCATATTGAAAAAGAGAGACCTAACTCTGCCAACAAAGGTCTGTCCTGACAAAGCTGTTTTTCAGTAGTCATGTATGGATGTGACAGTTGAACCATACAGAAAGCTGAGCACTGAAGAATTGATGCTTTTGAACTGTGGTGTCGAAGACTCCGGAGAGTCCCTCGGACAGCAAGGAGATCCAACCAGTCCATCCTAAAGGAGATCAGTCTTGGGTGTTCATTGGAAGGACTGATGTTGAAGCTGAAACTCCAATACTTTGGCCACCCGATGAGAACAGCTGTCTCTTTTGAAAAGACCCTGATGCTGGGAAAAATTGAGGGCAGGAAGAGAAAGGGGNAAGGAGATCAGTCTTGGGTGTTCATTGGAAGGACTGATGTTGAAGCTGAAACTCCAATACTTTGGCCACCCGATGAGAACAGCTGTCTCTTTTGAAAAGACCCTGATGCTGGGAAAAATTGAGGGCAGGAAGAGAAAGGGGATGACAGAGGATGAGATGGCTGGATGGCATCACTGATGCGATGGACATGAGTTTGAGTAAACTCCAGGAATTGGTGATGGACAGGGAGTATTGGTATGCTGCAATCCATAGGGTTGCAGAATTGGACACAGCTCAGCAACTGAACTGAACAAGACCCATGGGCTGTCACAGGTTGCTATGGGGATTTTTTCTCACCCAATGTGTCTTCCTGGAAGGGAACTGGTCAACAGGACTTAGATTTCTTAGAATGAGTCTCTCTGGCCTCCTGGAGTCACCCCAACCAGATAATGCAACTCACCTTTTACCATGGCGCGCTAGTCACTCAGCTGTGTCCATCTCCATGACCCCAGGGACTATGGCCCACCAGACTCATCTCCATGGGATTCTTCAGGCAAGAATACCGGAGGGGTTGCCCTTTCCTCCTCCAGGACACGTTTTTCTTCTGTCATTAATAATGACTAGTGTTTTACTTCTTGACTCTGTACCTGGATAAATTGTAAAGGCAGGGCTGAGAACTCCCAGCTGACCTCTTGTATCATCCCAGAAAAATACTTTGATGTAAAAAAACAACTTCCCCTCTGAATCTGATTTTCTCTTCTGAGGCAGTATTTCTATCATTGCAGTTGTCTTGAGTTCAATGGGAAACACTGAGAAATGGAAATGATAGGATTCCCACAGCTCGGTGGGCTCGCAGGGTGGGCCTAGAAAGCCATGAGTGGGAGGCTGGATGCACCACACCCGCTGTCAAACACAGTCACCTGTCTAATCTGACCCATTCGTTTCTTCATGAGCTCAACCAGCATCTTGGGAGTATTTAAAGTCAGGTCTGTGTGGTGACTTTCAACTGTTATTTTATCTATCTTCTCGGTTAATGTCCCATGGCTCTTATCAGAAGCCTGGCACTGGGGGAACCCAGGTCTTGGCAACAGGAGCACATGCTTGCCTGGCCTGGGCAATGTCCAAGGTATGAAAGGAAGGGAGAGTCAGCTAGAACGTCACCAGGAGCTCAAAAGTGACAACAGCAGCCTTTACAAAGGAGCACACTTACCTGCAAAATAGTCCCCACGGTCTGGCCACATTAGAGAGACAGTGACTTGGTTCATCATCAGTATTTATTAGGCGCCTATTTTGTGTAAAGCACTGTGCCAGGTGTTGGGGAAAATACAAAGATAAACCCACAAGACTGCCCTCAAAGAGCTTACAGTCTAGGGAAGGAGCAGTCTCTGGAGATCTGCCAAGTGTGACTACCCTCCCCCACACCTGCCCCAGAAAAAGACAAAGAAAAGGAAAAAAGAAAAAAACTCAAGTTTACTAGACTTGGTTTCATTCATTTTTAGTTCAGCAGCTTCACATAAAAAAAAGCATCAATCTGAAAGTCTTTTAAATGCATACCTTTTACTCATAAACAAAATTCATTTTCATTAGAAAAACGTTGAATATTTATTGCAATTAAAAGCCTCAAATGTTTCTTCAGTATCGACGTTTTTTTTATGAATTTAAAGTAAACAGTTTCCCAAATTGCATCAAAACATGCAACATTTTTTGAAACAGATTTTTTTAAACCACTGGTAGTCACATAAAAGGTACATAGGCTGTCTGCTAAAAGCAAAGGGAGGCTTCTGAAAAGGACAGATGTTGACTATCAAAATTCACAGCTTATGGTTTCCCCCCCATAAACTCATTTCATGTCAATTCAAAGCATTATAAAATATAGCCCCATTAACATGTACCCCAAAGATCCAAAGCTTTAAGGTTTAGATAGTTCTTATAGCCTTAAAGCCTCTCTCTTAGTGGTATCACTAGGCTGACCAGACTCACCAGAGCTGGAAGATAATTACAAAAACAGAAACTCAAACTAACCCCTTTTACTATTACACCATAAAGGATTTCTGGTCTCTTGTTATCTTCCTTTAGGCACAAAGAAACCAAATGTAATCAAATGTTGGGCATGAAAAAGATATATGTGCTGGTCCAGGTTAAACTGCTGGAGGAAAGGAGCACGGGAGCACATTAGAGGAGAGTCTTGCAATTATTCTTTCCCAGGATGATCCCGGGACTCAGATCCAAAGTGTGAAGCCTTCAGTCTTGTGGAAATGCAAGACTTCTGAAAACACTGATGCTAAGGTAGACAATGTTATCAACTGAACACAGGTCCAACTTTTTCATGCAGTTACAGTGGACTTACAAAGCTGTGCAAACCCAAAAATGAGTTCCTGAGAGGAAGGTTTTGTATTCCCGTGTTGGATCATCCTTGTCCTGAGCAGTTTCTCTTTCAAATGAAAGCAAAAACTCTATTGTGCTAGTGGGCCTTTCTACTCCCCTTCCTCACCTAACTCCAAAACGGGGGTGAGCCTAGACTGAACAGTAGCTGGAGTAAATTTCCACATTCATGTGCAGCAAACACAGATCCAGGTGTCCAGAGGCATCCGAACGTCTCAGCTGGCCCCAGGTCTGCCTTGGGCTGCAGGCCCATTGAGAGCACCCTCCTCAAGAACACACCCTTTTAGGCTTTGATGGCAACAGATGTTAAGTTTGTATCTAGTATTTGTACAAAAACTATACAAAAAGTTAAATCTTCTGGGTGTAAAATCTAACAGAAATAAAGTCAGATCAGTATGAATTCTATGTTCATTATCTTTCAGTCATCTTATTACATCTGCCCTCTAGGGTGCTTTTCTGTTCAATCGGCCGAAGAGATACAATGAATTTTACAGATGTGTATGGTATAAAAGAATCACTATTTAAGTTAACTAGTCCAACTCTGTCATTTTACAGATAAAGAAACGGAGACCCTGAAAAGTTTAACGAAAAAGCTGCGAGCCAAACCCAGTCTAGTATTCATGACACTGTACCTCTGGCCTCCACAGAACACATGCCCTTACAAGCCAAGCTGTTCCAGGCAATGCAAGTAAATGGAGATGTGTTTCTCATGACAAACGTCAGCCACTAGTGTAAACGATGCTTAGAAAACATTAGCCCTTTTTGGTTACTGCTGACACTGTTCCTGCAGTGTTTGGTCTAGCTTTTAGGGATGATTGATCTGCAGTTGCTTCCTTTGAGGATGTTTATTTGTCCACTATAGAAAAAAACATGGTTAAATATGATCATATAATCAATCTCTAAATTATTTTTACATACGTTTGGGTTCTTTTACTTTTAACGTGAGAATTAATTTATGCAGCGAATGAGTGACATATTACCTCTATATAAATTGTTGGCAACTTGAAAACCAGTCACTTTCATTTAGAAAAGGAACTCTTCTAACTAATAGAAAGGGTGTCCAGGGTAACAAAAACTGTATTAAAAATTACAGAAGTGAATTTTGACTAGTCATCTGAGGTATAGAAAAAAGGACATGCTCAGAGAGAGATCTGAGTTCAAGGGTCAATACCCTTCCTTGCTGGCTATGTAATAACCTGGAAGCAATTCAATAAACTTCTGGGTCATTTCTTTATCTGCAAAGAGCTAACATTTGCACTACCTACTTCATTTGATTATTGAGAATCACATACAGTCAAATATACATGAGTGCTTGTAAATAGAAAAGCACACCAACAATATTATTATTACCCCAACAATTCTTAAAATGTGGACCTAGAAAAAAATTTAAATAATTACCACTCTGTGGCACTAGGCATGCTCAGGAGAACAAACTAAAGAGAGTAAACCATGCAAACATTTTCAACTTTCTATGGCAATGTTAAAAAAAAAAAAATCACGCAAAGATATAATACCAAGGACCTTTTTTTAGAGAAAGCACTGAAAGACACAGACTTAAGTGACTTTAAAATGATTTGAGAATGATTTACTGCATATAAAGAGGTATTTAGTCTTTAGTGGAGAAAGCTGCTAGTCACCTGTCAGAAAAACAAGCATTTGGGCATTCCTAAGACAAATGGAATAAAATTCCATCATGTTTGGCTGTTTTGTAAACCAGGCTTCTCACTAGTATTAATTTTTCCAGTACTGANAGACTTAAGTGACTTTAAAATGATTTGAGAATGATTTACTGCATATAAAGAGGTATTTAGTCTTTAGTGGAGAAAGCTGCTAGTCACCTGTCAGAAAAACAAGCATTTGGGCATTCCTAAGACAAATGGAATAAAATTCCATCATGTTTGGCTGTTTTGTAAACCAGGCTTCTCACTAGTATTAATTTTTCCAGTACTGAAATATACCTTAAAAGAGATAAAAGAAAATATCTGCTTCTAAATCACATCCAATGTGAGCCTGCATGAATGCAAGGCTTAAACAGAGTTCTCCCAACTCCACAGGCACCTGAAAGTATTGACTATCCTTCATGATCACTCATATTCCATCCAGAATAATGGACATACAGCAAAGACTTCAAATACGAGTATTTCAGAGAATCTTCTGATTCAGCTGTCTTACTCTTATAATACTCCACTCTGGTGGCCTTGGTTTGTTTTTATTTGGAAAATTAGGTAGTACATTAGTCTTTCCCTTCAAATATGCCTTCTGATGTTCATTCTTATACCAAAAAAAAAGTTAACAACGCAAAACAAATGAAGATGCAAGGAAGAGAGAAACGAGATACAATTCATTAGGTATAAAAATATGTTGTTTCAAATTCAGAATAATTTAATAACTCTTCGTTATTTCATATGTATCTGGAAATGGGACAGATACGTGTCCTGATCCTGTCACGAGAGGTAGAATTCCAGCATTTGGTACGACATTCCAGGACAGGGTTAAAGTGACATTCCTATTTCCCCTGTAACGAGACATCATAAACAGACGTCAGCAGAAACATTTGTAGTTCGATAAAAATGTTTTAATTCAAGCACTGTGGTATCAGATACTTTATGTTTTAACCAGCTCTAATCTACAAACACATTTTCTCAAGTCTTTTGAAATCTCAGACAATGCTGGAAAACCCCACCATTCTCACTGTAGGCTTCTCGTAATGACCCACCTGAAGTTACTTAAGCATCAGTTAAGCAAGCCATCAACCAAAATGTGTAAAACACAGGAAACATAAACACATTTGAGCTAGAAACAAGGGTGAAATGATTTGAAACTTAATTCTATCATTATCCACATGGGCAAAACTGAATTGATAAAAATCTCTCAAAGCTGGAAAATTTTTATCCACAAAAACAGGTTTGGTTAAAATAGCTATTCCCTAAAATCCTTTCCAAAACTGACCCACAGAGACTAGCGCCAAAGTGGACCCAAAAGATCAATCATTCTAATTCCTTCATTTTGTACAAAAAGAAGCTGAGGTTCAGACAAGTTAAGTGAACCAAAACCAGGAACCTCAGTATCAAATTCTGGACCAATGGGCTGCTTCCTCATTCAGGTTCCCTGACAGTTCCTCTGACACCCCTGCAGGAGCCCTCTGGGGCTAATGTTCCCACCCCAGGATCAGCAGCCCAGGACGCTGCACTGCTGAGGGCAGAAGCCCCAGGCCCTCCTAGTCTGACTGTTCAGTTCCCAGAAGGCGAGAGCGCCGAGCACTGAGACTCCGGCTTGCACGGCACTGTTTCTGCTCAGTCTTTCAGTTCAGAGCTATGTAAATACTTTTCTTCTCTCTCAACTTCTCTTTTTAGCCTGTAACATTTTTCTTTAAAACCACATCACGTCTTTCTCTCCCCTTCACGTAGCATCGCATGTAAAAAATGACAAAAAGTTGCTCACTTGAGACCATTTCCGTCGTCAAAGAAAAAATACTTTGTTTTCATATCTTTTAACAGCAGCTTCGGATTATCACCTCTCAGAACAATCTTGTCCCAAAGGACAACCTGGTTCAGAGCCTGCATTAAAATAAAAATTAATTAGGTAATTCAATAGAAATTAGCATCTCAGTCACTTCAGATGTATTGGTAAATAAAGTCTTATTTATATGAATGAATCTCACTTTGAGGGAACTGTTAAAATCTTAAAGCAGACAAAATGATACAAGTGGATAGACACAGGAGTCCAACCTCTCCTGGACAAAAGACATTTCCCTAAGGAAAATCACCTCTTTTGCTAAGACAACCCTATTATTTAGAGCCCTTAAAGCTCAATGCAAGGTTTCAGACTTATGTGCTCTTCAGAGCAAGACCCTAGGAGAAACAGAAATTTCACTATGGTAAAATCCTAGGAGTCAGACAATCCTTTCAAGTCACTGCTTTGACAGATCACAAACAAGTGTGGGAAATTAAGGACATGAAATGGAGAAAAAACACATCTGTAAAAAAGACAGAAGCTACAAAAGAGATAGTTTTCTTAGCAGAGTCACCATCTCCATGGGCTTGCAATTTTTACTAAATTACTCAGGTCAGATATTTCAAATATATAAAATTTATATTCTTTCCTAAAGAATGAGGCTTTAAATAGCTACAAAAATACTTCCACACATGTACTTACATTATTTTTTGTTGAATATTCAGCTGATAAATAAAGAAACAACTGCTTAACATTCCAATCAAATATATTTTCTAGATGTAAATAAATTAAGGAATATATAAATCACAAAGCAGCATACAACTCTAAAAAGATTTTAGTTATTCTTAAGTTGATAATTCATAGCAATACTGATACTAAAATTAAAATAAAAAAGAGGTGGCCCAGAAACATACTGGTGCACTAATAAAAACATGTAAAAGATAATACAGTGTAAAATCCAGCTCATTCCAAAGTCAAAAAATATCAGTGAGATTAAGAGCATCCTTCCCTGCTCCTCTAAGCATTACTACCTGAGATACTTCAATTAATAAAAGAAAGTAACCAAGAAATAAAAATTTAGTTTTCTGTAAAATCAACCCACAAAGTCTAAAAGAAAGAGGACCTAGTATCTTAAACATACATGATGCCACTGGAGTTCTGAGTATAACCAATGATCACAAGGCAACTTCACGTTATGCAAAAGAGAACAGGCTCAAGTAACTAAACCAAGTAAACTGTACAAGTTGAACTGAACTGAAACAAGTAAACTGGACATGTTGTTTATGGACACATGCCAGTAGAGATCAAAATGTCTCAACCCATGATACGCTTTATAAAGTGAGAGTATGAATACCAATTTGGTTTGCAAGAGTGAAAAAACTCACCAGGATTAATTACAACACTAGCGGCACTGAGACCTGGGTTGGGAAGATCTGGAGGAGGGATGGCAGCCCACTTGCCTGGAGAGCCCCAGGGACACAGAAGCCTGCTGGGCTATAGTCCATGGGGTCACAAAGAGTAACACACAACTGAGCGATTACGCACAGTGGCACCAAGAAGCGAACTGAGGTAATGTCTGGATCTCATTCAGCATCATACATCAACTAAGTCATTTCATTATATCCATTTACACGCTAAGAGGGACAGGTTCATGACATTCCTCTCTTGGATATATGTGTCCACTAAGATCACTATTTTAGAATTGAATTATTGGATATCTCTTTATATGGACAGATACAATTTCAGCTTTTAGCAGCCATGTTAAGAGAATCTAAACTACAAATGATGAAGCTGGGAATATATAAATATAATAGCTGAAATACCAGGTTTCACGGTAATTGCCCAATACACAAAATTCCTACTTTTACACTAGATCCAAACTTCCTCACTAGCTTAGATTAAAAAAAAAAAAGCATATTAAAAAGCAGAGACATTACTTTGCCAACAAAAGTCCATCTAGTCAAAGCTATGGTTTTTCCAGTAGTCATGTGTGGATGTGAGAGTTGGACTGTAAAGAAGGCATGCCAAAGAATTGATGCCTTTGAATTGTGGTGCTGGAGAAGACTCTTGAGAGTGCTTTGGACAGCAAGGAGATCAAACCAGTCAACCCTAAAGGAAATCAACCCTGAATATTCACTGGAAGGACAGATGCTGAAGCTCCAATACTCTGGCCACCTGCTGCAAAGAGATGACTTAGTGGAAGACCCTGATACTGGGAAAGATTGAGGGCAAAAGGAAAATGGGGCGACAGAGGGTGAGATGGTTGGATGGCATCACCAGCTCAATAGACATGAGTCTGAGCAAACTCCAGGAGACAGTGAAGGACAGGGAAGCCTGGTGTGCTGCAGTCCATGGGGTCATAAAGAATCAGCCGTGACTTAGCCACTAAACAGCAACAATGAGCACAACAGCAGTGCAGCTGGTGGGATCTTGGTTCCCCGACCAGGGATCAAGGGATTGAACTCAGGCCTTCAGTAGTGAGAGCACAGAGTCCTAACCACTGGGCAGCCTGGGAACTGCCTTACAAGCCTTAAACAGGCTACTCGTCTGAGCCTCAGAATCTCACTCTGTAAAGTGACAATAATGCCTTCTAAGTGGGGCTCAGCATAATATATGAAGTTTCTATCACTATGCCTGGTACAGAATCATAGTGGCATTATTCTTCTTAATTATCCTTAAAAATGATGACTTTTACTTTGCGGTTTGTCACTGGTCTTCACCATGTTTTCTTCTGCATTTGCCCTTCTTGCTCCTGGGGGCTCTTAGGAGGATGGTGGACCTTTAAAGATTTAAGAGGCAGCGGTCTGTGCTTGGACGCTCACTGTAGACCAAAAGACAGAAAAACTCTTTGCACCCAGATGACTGCTGTAAGGAAACAGGACTGTTGTAAGAAACCGACCAGCACCAGCTTCAAGTCAGAAATCCAGTTCTTTTTTTCTTACTGACTGTATAACCTCGAACAAACTACTTAATCTTTCTATAGCTCAGTTTCTTTACCTGTTTTTACATCACAGGGTGTTGTGGGAATAAATGAGGTTAACGAGTATAAAGTGCCTACTGCAGTTTTTTGTACACAGTAAAACACACACCATCTGTGTTTCCCTCGCCTCTTAGGCAGCCTTTTTCCTGGACTCAACCTGGATAGCTAACAGGCAGATTTACATATGGGTTCCAGCTCCTGTTACTTAGCAGTTTTGCACCTAAAACAAAGTTTCTGAGCAATACATTCTTGCTTTCTTAAGTGGGACTAATACTGCTTACCTTTGAGGTATAAATACACACACTCATACGGCTCAGAGTAGTAATATGAGACAGATGCAACTGTGGCTCAAGTGAATTCAATAGATTTTTATCGTCCAAGCTTGGGTAGTTGTCCCCCCAAATGCATCTGGTGGAAGAGTTCGAGCTCTTAACACATCTTAAAAGCAGAAACAGTAATCCTGTAGTTCTGGAGCACCACTCTTTTCATTGGAATCCGTTACTGGAAGGAAACCAAATTGTATACACGCTGATTAAAGCTTTGCTTTTAAATCTAAGACATTTAAAAAGAAAAGATTGGGAAGAAATATACCAAAATGCTGTGTATTAAACTGTGGTTGTGTTAGCTCAGGGGTGGGTGTGTGTGTGTGTGGTCATTTGCATCTCTTTAGTTTCCCATTTTCTCTGTACCATGGTACTTTCAAAATAGGAGGAAATGAATGTTTAAATATGTGTGGCAAAGATAGATCTGTCAGACTCGACTGTGACTGGATTCAGATGATAAACTTTGTTGTAATTGTGTGTCTCTCAGATATAAGCCTGACTTGATTTGGTCTGATGGAGAGTGGGAATGTCCTGATACTTACTGGAACTCTACAGGTTTTCTTGCTTGGCTCTACAATGACAGCCCAGTTAAGGTATGTGATTATATGACTTCTCTCTTGTTTATCTGTTATGATAAAACACAATGTGAGGAGCCAAGATCTGGAGTAATAACTGTAATGACAACAATGTCACAACAGTGACAATAATAAATACTAATCTCAGGACTTCCCTGGGGACCCAGTGGTTAAGACTGCCTTCACCTTCCCATGCAAGGGGTGGTTTGATCCCTGGTCAGAGAGCTAAGATCCCACATGTCTTGAGGCTAAAAAGCCAACACATAAAACCAGAAACAATATTGTAACAAATTCAATAAGGACTTTAAGTGTAAGTCAATAAATACATAGCAGTATTGATATGGGTGTGGTAGGAACCAGGGAACTTAATGGATGTTAAAGGTTTCTCCTTTAATTCTTTTTTTGCCCCTTCCTTTTTCTTTCTTTAAGCTTTTATTCCTTAAAGTTTTCTTTTTCTCCTTTAATTCTTGATTTTTACAAGCTAGTTTTCAAGCTTCTTAAATTTAAGTAGTAGGATAGAAATAGTATAAAGAAGCCCCAGATCACCAAAGAGAAAATAAACTGTTAAGCAAACAGACATTGTAAATAAGAAAATCACCCAAAAAATTACTATATAAAACATATTAAATGATAGGAATAAAATGTGAGAATCTATGACTTCAGCTACTCTGTGTTGACTGTGTAGTTTAACTCATATGGGGAAATTTCTTTTCCCTGAGATCCGGATTCTAAGGATGTTGGAAGGAAACTTCGCCTGCCTTATGCTCCCTCATAACCAACCTTGGAGAAGGAAACGGCCACCCACTCCAGTGTTCTTGCCTGGAGAATCCAGGGACGGGGGAGCCTGGTGGGCTGCCGTCTATGGGGTTGCACAGAGTCGGACACGACTGAAGCGACTTAGCAGCAGCAGCAGCATAACCAACACTGCGCAATAGCTGCCCGTTCATAGTTCACATTTCAAGACACAAAGTAGCAGAAGCCTTAATCTTCACTGTAGAAAATTTCAAAAATCTTACAGATTCTAGCCTTGTTGCAGATTTTAAAGAAAAATCTATCTAAGACCAGTTTGAACTCAGCTATCTGGGTAGGTTCCTAAACCTCTTAGGATGTTACTGGCTAACTATTACTAAATTCAGAAAAGGGGAAGAAAGATCCTATGTGACAAACGGAAGCAAATTCAGATTGGTGTTTTGGAACTTTCGGGCTGCGTGGAGACCTCTAGTGGCGAGGTCTGGTGATTCTTCCCCCGTGGTGCCCCGGCTGGGGTGGCTTAGATGTGGATCCTCGGGTGGGACACTGCAGACCGTGTTCTACCCACTCTTGTCCTGCGTGCTTTCTCATGCGTTAGGAAAGAGGGTTGTCATATACTCACATTAGGAAATGACTTTTAGGAGAAGTAGACAGACCCTGATCCTTACCCCTCTGCTGTCTATAACTCCCTCTCCTGCAGAGAGGTCTTCTCTGGGAGGTCACACCTTCCCCACCACCCTATCTAAAATCGCAGCATGCCTCCATCAATGCTGTCTGTCTCTCTTTGCCTTACCTTTCTCTTAACCACTTAACCTGGCCCAGCATATTTCAGATACCATTTGCCTCGTTGCTATCTGTCTCCCTCAGTGAAGCATCACCTTTGTGAGGGGAAGAATTTGGGTCTGTTCACTCCTACGTCCCCAACTCCAGGAACAAGTCCTTGGCCCAGTTAGACACAGAGTAAGTACTGGTGGAATGTAAACTAAATCTGGCTCCTGGCAATTTATATTCTTTCCTGAAAGAAGCAAGAAACACTCCTGAACTGGTGTTTCAGTGAAGTCCCAGTGCTGATGTGAGGTCACATCATAATTGTCCATGTATATGTCTCCTCAGCTAGTCGCTGCTGGATCTTGTTTACTCTGGATACCCCAGTGTGAGCCTCACAGTAGTAGTAAATGTTGACGTTAAGTTATTCCATGTAAAGATTTTTTGAAGTTCAGCAAAACCTTGAGGGAAGGAAAAGAATGTTTTGATACTGACTTTGCCTTACTTAGGTAAAGAAAGTCAGGGTTATATAGTGAAAAGCATCCTGGGCTGGGTTCGAGTACCAGATTCATAGTCCCAGCTTTCAGAAACTCTGCCTGGGAATGTGATCTCGGGCAGGCCTCCTCTTCTACATTTCTCTTCTGATAGAATAAGTGGTTTACGAGATAATCTAAACAGGCCCTTCCAGTTCTGACATTACATATTGCTAGACTGGGGCTTCCCTGGTGGCTCAGAGGTTAAAGCGTCTGCCTCCAGTGCGGGAGACCTGGGTTCAATCCCTGGGTCGGGAAGATCCCCTGGAGAAGGAAATGGCAACCCACTCCAGTATTCTCGCCTGGAGAATCCCATGGATGGAGGAGCCTGGTAGGCTACAGTCCACGGGGTCGCAAAGAGTCGGACACGACTGAGCAACTTCACCTCACCTCAGACTGGGGTTAACTGCAAGTAATGTTTGGAGTCAGATATTTCTTTGTTGTGAAGGGACAGTCCTCTGTGTTGTAAGATGTTTATGATTTTATTTTTGTCCACGCCATGTGACCATGTGGGATCTTAGTTCCCAGACCAGAGATCAAACCCCCACCCCCTAGCAGTGTAAGCGGGGATTCTTAACCGGTGGACAGCCAGGGGATTCCCTTGTAATGTGCTTAGAAGAATCCTTGGTCTCCGCCCACTCGAAGGCAGGAGTGCCACCCTGAGTAGTGTCCACCAGAGAACGTCTCTAGATTTCGCCCTTTAAGTCTCCCCCAGTTGAGAACCACTGCGCTCGACTGAGTCTGCTCCTTGCTTCCAGACAGGCACCTAACTTATCAAACTGAGTTAGATAGTTTTACCCCCGATGACCTCAGTACTCCTTCCTCCTTTAGGATGAGGTCGTAGTAAATGACCGATGGGGCCAGAACTGTTCCTGTCACCATGGAGGATACTACAACTGTAAAGATAAATTCCAGCCAGAGAGCTTGCCAGATCACAAGTGGGAGATGTGCACCTCCATAGACCAGCGGTCCTGGGGCTACCGTCGAGACATGGAGATGGCTGACATTGCAAGCGCATCCACAATCATTTCGGTAAGAGGTGGTTATTTGTTAACTGTAGTCCCAGGCTGCCTTCTGATTAACAGTGGTGGAAGCCCCCTGGATAGACATATGGAGCCTGAGAACCCGTTTGGGTTATTGAACATACTCATAACACTTGTCCTAAGGAGACAGGTCTAATTACTGAAGAGTTCTGGACAGAAGTGTCCTCCCCAGGATTATTTCAGATTGACATCGGGCTGTTTCAATTCCTGGCAACCATAGAGGAATAATTGAGTAGATTTGGGGATTTTCCTTAACCATGAAAATGTTTCTGAACGTAATATGGATTAATGCTTACAGGGTTAATCAAAAGACAAGTTATGCAGTATCACAACTATATAGAATTAACTGCACAAGAAAAAGATCAGAAGGAAACATCAAAGTTAATGGTGTGGTGTCTTTGGGGTACTCTAACAGAACCTCCTTTTTAAAATTTTCTGTATGTAGCCTTAATTTTTCTGGACTGCCTTGAAGTGCTACTGTATGGGGTCACAGTAAACACACACACACACACACACATACACACACACATACGCATCCCACCCCAGAAATCTTAAAGACTATATCTCTTTAAAGCGTGTTTTCCTGAAGGGGCAACATACACATTTATATAGCCCAGGGTATCCTGAAATTTATCAGATCTCTTCCACACCTCCCCGCCCCCCCATCCCACCCCACCCCGAGTCTCCATAGCACCTGCTCTGAATCTCTCGTCTCTGTATTCTGTCTGGCTGGCTCCACAGAATCCTTTCAAGGCCAAGTGCTTTGTTTTCAGCTCCCTGGCTGACACTCTGTGCTTCTGATATATGACACTTCCCCCTGCATGTGGCCCTATGGCAGGTGCCAGCTCACGGGTAAGAGCCCATGATCACTCCCTGGAATCTGAGTTAATGTATCTCTCAACCCTGCAGCAGAATTTTTCAATTTTCTCATGTGAGCCTATCCTGCTAAGAAGATGACAAAAATATATTGTCTTTTCCAAAAGATAGAAGATATTCACAAAACTCAGGGAGAACAGCCTAGATTCTTCTTCTTCCCTCCATCTGTGTGTTTTAAGCATTCAGCCAGGCTTGGCATTCAGAACTGGGATTTCCTTGTTTTCTGCTCCCGCCAGCAACTGGTTCAGACAGTAAGTTTGGGAGGCAACTATCTTCTCAACATCGGGCCAACCAAAGATGGACTGATCGTTCCCATCTTCCAAGAAAGGCTACTTGCCGTTGGGAAGTGGCTGAGCGTCAATGGAGAGGCTATCTATGCCTCCAAACCATGGAGAGTACAATCTGAGAACTCCTCTGTGTGGTGAGTCTGGTCTTCTGTTACAGGTGGGAACAGAGGTGGCCCCTCCTGAGCTGGCAACCCCTTGGGTCCACAGTGGTTACAAGCCAGGCTTCGGACTCATCTGGAGGAAACACAAAAGCTGTTCTGTGATATTAAATGTGTGCCCAGGTTTATGTTTTAGGCCCCAGGTTATCTTTGACTAGTGAGGGAGGTGGGTAGGCTTGGTGAAGAAAGAAGGAGCTACAAAGTATCAATTTGCTTAACCCGTAAACACAGTCATAGCTTATATTTGTACAGCACCCACATGTGGTAGACTCCATCCTAAATTCTTTCTTCTCATTTAGTCCGCTCAACAATCTCACTGAGTGGATAATGTCACTATCCCTAGGTTACAAGGAGAAAGCAGGTCCAGGGCAGTAATCATTGGCCCAGAATCATGAAGCTACTAAGTAAAGAAGGCATGATTCATACTTGGAATTGTGTATCTAGTTACTTGATCTCAGGCTTCAGGCTTTTTTAGGATAATGTCACTATCCCTAGGTTACAAGGAGAAAGCAGGTCCAGGGCAGTAATCATTGGCCCAGAATCATGAAGCTACTAAGTAAAGAAGGCATGATTCATACTTGGAATTGTGTATCTAGTTACTTGATCTCAGGCTTCAGGCTTTTTTTAAATTTTCAACTGCAAAATGGAGGGATGATACCTAACTTCCTAGAGTGTGAAGATTAAATAAGCTAACTTAAGTAAAGCACCCAGCAGAGTGCCAGGTACGTACTAACTGCTCAATGGAAGACCTCTGCAAATGTTTAGTAAAGAAGGCATGATTCATACTTGGAATTGTGTATCTAGTTACTTGATCTCAGGCTTCAGGCTTTTTTAAAATTTTCAACTGCAAAATGGAGTGATGATACCTAACTTCCTAGAGCGTGAAGATTAAATAAGCTAACTTAAGTAAAGCACCCAGCAGAGTGCCAGGTACATACTAACTGCTCAATGGAAGACCTCTGCAAATGTTATATCATAGAGCTGGGGGCTCTGCATCAGGAGAAACACATTCATGGTTCTGTTTTGGGTGAGTTTCTATTTAGTGATTTTTTTCACCCTCTTCTATAAGCATGGGCTTCCCTGGTGGCTCAGATGGTAAAGAATCTGCCCACATTGAGGGAGACCCAGGTTCGATCCCTGAGTTGGGAAGATCCCCAGGAGAAGGGAATGGCTACCCACTCAAGTATTCTTGCCTGAAGAATTCCGTAGACAGGGGAGCCTGGCGGGCTACAGGGTATGGGCTCGCAAAGAGTTGGACACACCGAGTGACTAACACTTCCACTTTCTCTAAGCGTAGTGAAACCTCAGAACGACAGATTTGTCTTGGGAATTTCCCTGGCGGTCCAGAGGATAGAACTAGACGCTTTCACTGCCATGGATGGGCTCGCAAAGAGTTGGACACACCGAGTGACTAACACTTCCACTTTCTCTAAGCGTAGTGAAACCTCAGAACGACAGATTTGTCTTGGGAATTTCCCTGGCGGTCCAGAGGATAGAACTAGACGCTTTCACTGCCATGGACCTTGGTTTGATCCATGATCAGGGAACTAAAGATCCCCAAAACCACGTGGGATGACCAAAAATTTAAAATTTTAAAAAGGAATTCAAATTTGTCTTCATTGCATGTCTTGCCCTTGTTATACCCTCAGATGTTTTCATATGGATTTAAAGATAAAGATATGAATAATGAGGAAGATGGCTTCAGTATGCGTCACTAATATAAGAGTTAAAAAACTGTTTTAAGAAAACTTAGAACCCCATACAGAGAAGAAAGGGAAGCTACCACCCAGAAAGAGTCTTCCCGGGCTACATAATTCCCACAGAGCTTAACCGCATGTGCTGTGTTGAGTCGCTCAGTCGTGTCCGACTCTGCGACCCCGTGGACTGTACCAGACCCCGCCAGGCTCCTCTGTCCATGGGGTTCTCCAGACAAGAATTCTGGAGTGGGTTGCCATGCTCTCCTCCAGGGGATCTTCCCAACCTAGGGATCGAACCCAGGTCTCCTGCATTGCAGGAGGATTCTTTACTGTCTCAGCCACCAGGGAAGCCCAAACCTAAATTGGTATCAAGTTATTTGCTTGCTAGTAGCAGTGACAGACTGAAGGTCTTGCAATTGGTAGATAATTGAAAGGGGAATGTATAAGGTCATGTGGCAGGATAATAAGCCAGGCGTCTTTGACAACGATGTTTCTTTTTTCCCAGGTATACCTCTAAAGGGTTAGCTGTTTATGCCATTGTACTGCACTGGCCAGAATATGGAATCTTAAGGCTTATAGCCCCTATAGCTACTTCAGCCACAGAGGTAAAGAGCCTCCGTCAGTCCTGTCGGAGATGTAGCCCTTTGTAAAGGAACTGGCGGGCCTTCTCTGATCCTTCCTTCCTTCCCCCAGATCTCTCCTGTTTCCCTTCTGGGCTGTCTTCCCCTTCCTGGCCCAGCATGGTTGTTTGCCACCATATTCAGGCCATATTCTGTGCTCATCAGTGCATTCGTGTTTTTCCCATTCCCTTTTGCTTTCTGCAGATAACAATGCTGGGAGTCCAGAACGATCTGAAGTGGTCCCTAAATCCAGATAAAGGTCTCCTCGTGTTCCTGCCCGAGTTACCGCCCTCTGCTCTTCCATCTGAGTTTGCTTGGACCGTAAAGCTGACAGGAGTGAAGTGATCATTGGAGTTCAGGAAGAAAGGGACACCGCCTGCACTTTGATTTTCCTCTTACATCGCCATCATTACAATAAATGGCCCTTCTCTACTCCGAAATCTCTTTTCCAACACATTTTAATACATGGAACAGATGACGTTACACTGATGTCTCGCGGGATCAAAGACCTGAGCTCCAGTGCTAGCATCTCTCTCTCTCATCAGCAGAAGAGGCTGAACAGTTAAGCTCAGCCATTCCTAACACTGGGAATTATCTGCAATGGAAACTTCCCTCCATCCTCTCTTTCATAACCTGATTGCTTACTCAGATGACTTCAACAATAAGCCAAGTCGCCCCATTGCCTATGGGAGGTGCTGAACCCCACTATATGCTATTTATTTAGCATCAGCTGTCACCAGCTACCCCCATCTACCCCCAAAAGCAGGAGAGCCTCGAGGGGAAGGAAAATGCTTCCAAGGCTGCTAATAGTAAGCTTTCTGGAAGTTTCCAAAGCAAGCTAAGAGCTCTGGCATTCAGTCTGTTTACAGGGATTCTATGAAGAAAATGAATGTGATTCTGCCTTGCTTTAATATCAAATAAATAAATTTGTATGTCAGATCATTTTCTACTGAAAAGCACGTTGTAGCTTTCTTCCGTTTTCTGTATGGACTGCTTATAGCCTTATGTTTCTGTTTAAAAAGAGAAAAGTAGAAGTTGGGCACCTGCCAAGTTTCCTTCATGCAGAGCAAGAACGTGATCCCCTGGGCTCCTCTGTTCCTCACTTCTAGTCCCATTCTTGTGAATTGAGCAGGTGGCATCAGTGGTAAAGAACCCACCTGCCAATGCAGGAGACGTAAGAGATGCAGGTGTGACCCCTGGGTTGGGAAGATGCCCTGGAGAAGGGATTGGCTACCCACTCCAGTATTTTTGGACTTTCCTAGTAACTCAGATGGTAAAGAATCCGCCTGGAATGCAGGAGACCTGGGCTTGATCCCTGGGTTGGAAAGCTCCTCTGGAGGAGGGGATGGCAACCCACTCCAGGATTCTTGTCTGAAGAATCCCATGGACAGAGGAGCCTGGCGGGCTACAGTCCATGGGGTTGCAAAGAGTCGGACGCGACTGAACAACTAAAGGCAACACAGCACAGCACTTAACACGTGCGCACATCCACTCAGTCTCTTTAATTGTTGTAGATCTAATAGTTTTCTCTTTTTTATTTACAAGATGTATTTGGAAATCCTTAGCCTATGTTTACAGAAAATTTGTTTTTCTCAAGCATATATGAGACATTTACAGATGTGAATACCAAAGAAGCAATATCATAAGGATTATATCATATGTCTGTAACATAATTAAAGGACCATAAAAACTTGAAGGAAAAACTAACATGTTAAGAAATTTTAAAACACTTTTACTTATTGATCAAAGAAAGCACAAGAAAATTAGAACGCACTTAGAATAATAATGGAAATGCTATGCATTGAAACTTGTGAAATGTATCTTTTAAGAAAAATTGCTTTAGGGAGGGTTCCAGGAAGATGGAAAAGAGGAAGCACCAAGAATCTCTTTCCCCACCTAGAAAACAATTGTACTGGCAGAATCTGTCTGATGTAACTATTTTGAAACTCTGGAGGCTACTGAAGCCTTGCAACTTCCAGAGAAATACATAGATGGTAAATTATGGTTAATTCTGGTCAGTTTCAGCTACCCATCCCTCATCCCTGATCAGTGAGTACACAGCTGTGCATGTGTTCCTGGAACAACTTGCGTACAGTCTATGAGTACAAGGTGGGCAAAAGGACTCTGCTGTCCAAATGTCAGGGATCTGCTCTTCTGGTGTGGAGGGTGGCGATTTGTGTTCTTGACTGGTGCTTTTGATCACAGAGGTACGGGCGAGAGGTGGACAAACCATTGTTGTACCTTCCCCATTGTTGCAAACCCCTCCTCCAATAGCTAAAGTAACTTACAGTGGACTTAAAGGGCTGCTGCTCATTCCCCACCCCCAGTTTCGGTTTCTCCCCGTTCTGGGAGCTAGACATTAAAGGTTAGGAAATCCAACAACTGCTTATATGGGAGATATTTAGAAAGTGACCATGTGTGCCCGCGGAGAGTCAGGAAAGGCCTGAGAAGACCTTAAGTTTACACCTTTGACTTACCCTTGGCATAGAGACAACCTACAACAATCAAAAAGGGGGGAAAAGGCGATGAACAGAAACAGTAACAACCACAGCAAAATAGCAAACCTGGGGAAGGAGGAGAATCTGCATTTCCAGAGCTGCCGCATTACTAGGTTCAAATGTCCAGGTTTCAGCAACAACAACAATCACGAGGCATAGAAACATGAAGGTATGACCCATTCAAAAGAAAAAAGTAAATCAACAGAAACTTGCTGGGAAAGACCTGATGGCAGATATACCAGACAAAGACTTAAAAAGAACTGTTTCTAAAATGCTCAAATCACTAAAGGAAAATGCAGAGAAAGTAAAGAAAATGATGTATGTGTGAAATGAATATATCAATAAAAGGAATGTAACAAAAATTCTGGGGCTGAAAAGTAAAATACTGAAATGAAAATTTCACTAAAGGAATTCAAGGGCAGATTTGGTCAGGCAGAAGAAAGAACAATGCTGCTGCTAAGTCGCTTCAGTCGTGTCCAACTCTGCGACCCCATAGACGGCAGCCCACCAGGCTCCCCCGTCCCTGGGACTCTCCAGGCAAGAACACTGGAGTGGGTCGCCATTTCCTTCTCCAATGCATGAAAGTGAAAAGTGAAAGTGAAGTTGCTCAGTAGTGCAGAACTGTTAGCGACCCCATGGACTGCAGCCCACCAGGCTCCTCCGTCAGTGGGATTTTCCAGGCAAGAGTTCTGGAGTGGGGTGCCATTGCCTTCTCCGAAGAACAGCAATAGGACAGTGGAAATTATTGAGTCTGAGGAACAGAAACAAAAAAGATAGAAAAAAACAAACAAACAAACATCTATTTGGCCATGAATTAGTCTCAGTAGATTTTTTAAATATACATTTTTCAGAGTATCTTCTATGACCACGACTAAAAGGTGGTCGTGATAACGAAACTGTTGGTGGCTCAGTGATAACGAAACTGTTGGCCAGTGCAGGAGCCCCAGGAGACTCGGGTTTGATCCCCAGGAGGGGAAGATCCCCTGAAGGAGGAAATGGCAACCAACCCCAGTATTCTTGCCTGGAAAAGTCCATGGACAGGGGAGCCTGGTGGGTCACAGTCCATAGGGTCGCAAAGAGTAGCAAAGAGTCGGATGAGACTGAGCGGCTAAGCACGCACGCAAATGAAGTTCAGTATTAATAGCAGGAAAAACTGAAAAATTCACAAAATTGTGGAAATTAAACACTGTAACTCTATCAAAGAGATCACAAAAAAAATTAGAAAATACTTAGACATGAATGAAAACAAAAACAACATACCAAAACTTACGGGACCCAGAAAAAGCAGAGCTGAGTAGGAAATTTATTGGTATAAACACATTCCAAAAAAATAAGATTTCAAATCAACAACCTAACTGTAGAACGGAAGGAAGCAGGAAAACAACAAACTAAAACCAGTTAGCAGAAAGAAGGAAACAAAGAGCAGAGATGAACAAAATAAAAACAATAGAGAAAATCAACAAAACCAAAAATTAATTCTTTTGAAAGAAATTGAAATAATAAGCTTGTAGCCAAGTGTACTAAGAGTTGGTGAAGACTCAAATTACTAAAATTAGAAATGAAAGTGGGGACATTAATACCAATTCTACAGAAGAATTATAAGAAGAACTATGAACAACTGAATGCCAGCAAATAGGATAACCTAGATGAATGTGGACAAATTCCTAGAAACACAAAATCTACCAAGACTAAATAATGAAGAAATAGAAAAATATGAATATCATATGAACCTTTAAGTTGTAAACCAGGAGTGAGATGGGGTGCCAAGTATCTCTGTTAATATTCAGTGTTGTTTGGGTTAGAAGGTCCTAATAGATGCAGTAAAACAACTTAAGAAAAAAAAAACAAAAACAGAGATCTAAGAATCAGAAAAAATGAAACCACACAATCATTGTTCTTGGATGATGTGATTCTTCACATAGCAAACTTCAAAGAATATATACAAATAAATCATTAAAATTCGGTAAATTCTCTGGTGATCCAGTGTTTAGGACTTGTC